>CM062297.1:652256609-652469735 GCA_031216915.1 Pictodentalium vernedei
GAATCAGGTATTGTTTGAAGGCCGTCGGAGGCGGCTGTGGGTGGAGAGGTTAAGTGTATTCATACTGTAACTGGCGTAGGTAATACGAGAGGTCCTTAGTTACTCGTCCGGAACTACGTCCGCCGGGGGTAACTAGTTTCGCCTAATCCAGGCTTATCAAACCAACGAGAAGAAGGGAAGCCTCAAGTAGGTTTTTTGCTGTCGCTGGTGTGTGGTAATTTTGTATAGAATACAACTGAATGGGTGTTCAGTCAGCCCTGGAAGGGTAGGGTTAATATAATGCTGTAAATTGGGTTTGTGGAACAGCAGCGAGCGTGAGATGGGATAAACTCAGTCAATATCATGTTTTAAGTTAAAACACGGCAGTTTGAGTGGGTCAAACTGTTCAGTATTTGGTCAATCTTATGGGAAGAGAACAGTGCAATTTGTATTATTAAATTATCCTGAGTATTAAGGGTTAATCTCAGTCAATAACGTGTTTTAAGTGGAAGCACGGCAGTTTGAATGGGTCAAACTGTTCAATGTTTGGTCAATCTTATGGGAAGAGACCAGTGCTATCCTGAGTATTAAGGGTTAATCTCAGTCAATTACCCAATACCAACTCCGACTGTGAAAACCTTTCACTAGTTGTTTTGATTGCGATTGATTTTATTCTCAGAGTCAAACCCTTGACACTCAGTATGATTTTAATATCAATTGCACTGGTCTCTTCCCATAAGATTGACCAAATATTGAACAGTTTGACCCATTCAAACTGCCGTGTTTCAACTTAAAACACGTTATTGACTGAGATTAACCCTTAATACTCAGGATAGCACTGGTCTCTTCCCATAAGATTGACCAAACATTGAACAGTTTGACCCATTCAAACTGCCGTGTTTCCACTTAAAACACGTTATTGACTGAGATTAACCCTTAATACTCAGGATAATTTAATAATACAAATTGCACTGGTCTCTTCCCATAAGATTGACCAAATACTGAACAGTTTGACCCACTCAAACTGCCGTGTTTTAACTTAAAACATGATATTGACTGAGTTTATCCCATCTCACGCTCGCTGCTGTTCCATAAACCCAATTTACAGCATTATATTAACCCTACCGTTCCAGGGCTGACTGAACACCCATTCAGTTGTATTCTATACAAAATTACCACACACCAGCGACAGCAAAAAACCTACTTGAGGCTTCCCTTCTTCTCGTTGGTTTGATAAGCCTGGATTAGGCGAAACTAGTTACCCCCGGCGGACGTAGTTCCGGACGAGTAACTAAGGACCTCTCGTATTACCTACGCCAGTTACAGTATGAATACACTTAACCTCTCCACCCACAGCCGACTCCGACGGCCTTCAAACAATACCTGATTCCTATCGTTTAAAGAAGCTCGTGCCTCCTCTCTTCTCCATAGGTACACATAATAACCCATGTCTTCCCGACAAATATTACCGTTCAACCCTGAACCACTTGCATACTCCAGCTGTCAATACCCTTAAATTCCAGCACAGCCCCCCCCCCCCCCCCCGAACAACCCTGATCCGAAAGGGCTAACAAGATCCCTACCTCCGACGAATCCCAAAACGTCGCAGGATAGGTAGGACCAATATTGTGGCCGCCCGGAACCACAAAAGTATTGTAAAGCACGTTGACTCCAATAGTGGTGAAACCAACCCCGCTCAGCACCTGAATCCTACTGATCCTCTACACGATGTCACCCCCCTCGATGTCGGTTACTGCCACCCTTACCCAGTTATACCGAGGCATCCCAACTAACAATTTGATCCTCCGAGATCTCATACTCTCACCCGGTCACATGAGAGGCCTGAATATATGTGACCTCCAATCACCAATATCTACTCATCCACCGACTGTACTACAGGACATCCCGTCCCAAGGTACTATTCGGTCCCAGATGTCCTCACCGGCGGAATACAGCTCCACCCTGGAGATCCCTATATTCGTCACCCAAGAGGGCATAACTCCACCTGGGGACGGAACCTACAAACCATTAACCCACATATTAACGCTACCACGAACCCAGCTTTTGAGAGTAACATCGTACCCACCCGAATCCAAACAGCACAACAAACCACTACCCTGTTGCCTGACGTTTTTCCCAACATTCTACCCAGTGGTCACGCTCTCCCGGAGCGACTCGCAAGGGAAATAACTCCAAAGACGGGTCAACCAGTCCCGCGCACATCAGGGAAGATAACTTGATCCCGTGTGCAAACATTCCCGAACAAGATGTACCCTCCCCCCCCCTCACTGTCAGAACTTGCCACCTTGGACCAGCCAAGCTCCTCACCCAGCAATACGATCCCCTGCGATCGCACACTCTCACCCGGTCACATGAGAGGCCCTAGAACTTGTGACCCCCTACTTTCCAACTCAACTCACCATCTGACTGCAAAACAGGACAACCCGTCCTACAATATTAAGTGGTCACCTATGTTCTTACCGGCTTGAGCCCATTCCTACCTGGAATACCATAATCTCGCCACCCCAGAACATACTCCCACCTGAGACCACACCCCATCAACCATCCCCTCCCAAATTATATGGTGATATTAACCAACATCCAACTGATGAGAGTAACATCTTTCCCACCCAGTCACACATCGCACATTACAATCACTGACCTGTCGCCCGACAATTCCCAACCGTCAATACATTTCTCAACCTCGCCCGAGGACACTCCTAATGGTACACCAGGACCACCCCCCACCCCCCACCTCCTGTTCCACCCTACAATGACCACCATGATCCTACCTTACTACTATGCCGACCGGCTCAGTCGTCTGCTCCCGCAGCGTCCTAATAAGCTCAACCGCCAATATACCACACCCTAGTGATACACCCCACCTAAACAGGATCTAGCAAGAATGAACAGCTCCATGCAAGTAATACCTACCAGAAGATGTATTGGAGCGCCATCTAGCTAACAAATAGCAGCACATACGCAGCTCCACCCTCACCCAATTGGCTGATCTTGCCTGATAAGTATCTTTCCTCCTAGTACCTCCCTTATGAGTGACCCCCGGATTCCATAATATTGAAGAGATGCTCCAATGGCACGAGAGTAACGCCTGCCCGATCAGGTAATATAACGGTCCCATTCCCTGTTATGCTACATTGTAAACCCCTCCTCTTCCCAGGGGTTTCCCCCTCCCAACATACCCATGTAGCTTCCGCTATTGAACCCTTGATTGACCAGCAATCAGGTGCCTCCGTACCCATATAAGCCCCGTTTCCCTTGAGATTTATGCCTCACTTGGGGTGGATTATTACCTCCATTTATACTCGTCCAAAGAATGAGACTCTTTATGCTCATTTAAAAGTGTCCGAGGATTGTATATTAACGCCCGTTTGACACATGACATATACAAATGCTTCACAGTGAGCTACACTTTAAAATCAATACATAAATGAGACATATTCATTTGCTTCACACCGAGGTGCACATTAAAACCATCCCAGCACCGATTCGGGACTACTGACACCGGAGGAGGTCTTCCCTTGCTTTTCACTATAAAGCCAGATGATAATAAGGGAAAAAAACGTCTTCCCCCCACCCCTTCCCCTTGTTTTGAGGTACGTGACCACAGAATGAAGAGGGCAGCAGAACAGCGTCAGTGCTGGAATGGGTTGCCTAAATAACTATAGATGTAATCATTAGTGGACAACATTCTGAGCAACAGATAGAGGACCTAAACATATAAGGTCACCGGAGATGGACTCTATATTTCTGAGGTAAAACTTGGAAAATGTAGAAGGCTGTGTCCAGTACGCAGCTTTCATGAGATCAGTGATGGCTATACTGTTGGAATAAGCCCAAGAAGTGGACAGCGCTCTAACTTCATGCGCTGATATCTTATTTACAGAACGCTGATCCGAAGATAGACTTTCATAGGCAATGCGTATTGCCAACTGAATCCATCTAGCAACTGAATGAACAGAAATATCTCTTCTGTTAGGAATCAATGATAAAAAGATGTGTTTTCTTCCTTTTCTAATAAACTCTGATCGGCGTTTATATATGCGCATAGCCCTGACTGGACACAGCAAAGGTCTACGGTTGTCCATAGACGGCATAGCCTTTATGATAATAGGCTCAGGCTGTTTATCTGGAGCCTTATTCTTAGCAAAAAATCCCACTTCTGTAGTCAAAATGATGGTATTTCCAACACTACGATAGTGAGATTCGTCAACAGATAAAGCATGGAGTTCACTAACTCTTCTAGCGGAAGCAAAGGCTAAGAGAAATGCTATTTTATAGGTCAAGAATTTGAACTTTACAACGTCTAATGGCTCAAACGGAGCTTCTTTCAGCTTCAACAGAACCCAAGCTAAATTCCACTTATGAATTAATCGGAGTGTTCTAGGTCTATTTATAGAGAAATTTCTAACTAATTTGGATAATGAAGCATTAGATCCAATTGCCAAGTTATCATGATGAGCGTAAGTGTCCGATAACATAAACCTATAGCCCTTAATAGTGACAGGCCGCAGTTTGAGAACGTCAAACAGATAGACCAGAAAATTAGCAATATCCAGTATGGATGGACCATAAACGTCTATCGACTGATCCTTACACCAACGGAAGAAAACCTTCCACTTTGCTGCGTAATTCAGTGAAGAGGAGGACCTCCTGCAGTTAGAAATTGCGACCACTGCTCATCCTGTAAAATGCTTGCCGGGCAATAAGGACCGCACAACGGAAATATGTGAAGGTTGAGACCTTCCAGGTTGTGATGCAGTGTGTGTGACTTCCCCTGATAAAGAAGGTCCTCTCGCAGAGGAAGCTTCTGGGGTATGTCCATAACAGAAACCTGAGAAGATTGATCCATGGTTTCTTTGACGACAGAGATGCTACTAACAGAATCTTGCAACAGGACTGTTTGATCTTTAAGAAGATCTGCTGAATCAACGGAGTTGGAGGAAATGCGTATCCTATCATTCCGTCCCATGGAATTGAGAGAGCGTCTACTGCATACGCTCGATGATCTGGGCATGGTGACACGTAACTCTGCAACTGATTGTTGAGGTGTGTCGCAAACAAATCTATCATAGGTTGATCCCACTGGTAGCAAATCTGTCTGAATACTCGCTTGTTGAGAGTTCACTCTGATGGCAACAGGCGATCTTTCCGAGATAGCGAGTCTGCTAATACGTTCAGATGACCCGGTATATGACGGACCGATAGATGAACTTGATGCTTCAAGACATACAGAAGAATTTTTTCCGTTAGTTCGCATAACGGAATCGAATGCGTGCCTCCCTGGTTCCTGATGGACGCTACTAGTGTCCAGTTGTCTGACAATATCTGAACGTGCGCGTCCGCTATAATGTTAATCCACTGTTGTGGCGATAACCACATTGACATCATTTCTTTGATGTTTATGTGTTTCTCTAGGAACCAAGGGTCCCAAAGACCCTGGCATTTCGAGTCTTTCGGGCTCAGGGTCGCGTCCCAACCTGTTTGACTCACATCATAATCGTGAAAGCCGGATCTGGCAGCTGCAGTGGAACTCCCTGAGTTAACCACTGAATATCTGCCCAAATCTGGACCTTTTGTTTTACCTGGTCCATTAAAACAATACTGGTCTCGAGCAAATGCGTCTTCACACTCCAGTTCTGGGTGAATATCTGGAGGGGACGTGTGCGCAAGATCCGCAGCTGCTCCGCACAACCCCATCAGTCGCATAAATTCCCTCGCTGTTAATGCGTCTGAGTGAAGACAAAAGCGAGCAAAACAACTGACTAATTTCGCTCTGGGACCAGATTGTTGTGAGTCTCGAAGCTCATTCCCAAGTGGATGAACGACTTGGACGGAGCTAGATCTGACTTCTTCACATTTACGATGAAGCCGGGACGTCGGAGCAAAAGAAGCAGACTCTGAACATCGTTCTGAAGAGTAGTTTTGTTGCAGTATCTCTGAAGAATTTTGTCCAAGTAAGCCGATGTTACCACAGACGAATGAGCTCGGAAGTGAGACATTACCGAGTTCATTATTCGAATGAACGCCCAGGATGCTAGATTCAGACCGAAGCACATTGCTCGGAACTGATATACTATCCCTGAATGGCGAACTGTAGGTACTTTCTGAATGCCGGATGTACCAGGACATAAAAGTATGCATCCTTTAGATCTATGCTTGCTGCATAGTCGTTCACTCGAATGCTTGCCCTAACCGACCGAATGGTCTCCATATAGAACTTTGGAGCTACGATAAGTTTGTTTATCCAGCTAAAGTCTATTACCGGTTGGAACGAGCCGTCTGGCTTCAGTACGAGGAACAGGTGACTGTACAAACCTAGAGAATCTTGGTTCTCGACAACCTCTGTTTCTTCCTTTGCCAAGGGAGACTTTACCTCCGATAGGAGAGACTCTTTTGCAAGGAATGAAGGAAGTTTTGTCCATCGCGGACATCGTGTTAGCGGTGGTTTTGCTCGGAAAGATAGCCGTAGGCCGTCCGAGACCACACTTTTCACCCACTGGTCTTCTGTAATAGTTATCCAGTTTGTCACGAATCTTGATAACCTTCTGCCAACCGGAACGCAATAGAGGTCCTGACCATCACCTGTAGGACCTGCGAGGCTTACAGGAGGAGAAACCACGTCCTCCTCGCAAATAGCCTCGGCCCGCCAGCTTAGGGGCATCTGACTGGTTGTCTCGGCCAGACCTGCGCCCCCTTCCCGAGTCGCTATATTGACGATCCCTAGAGTAAGTTTAAGAGGATTTCTTATACCCTCGCGAGGATTCCCCTTTAGACGATTTTTGTTCTGGACCTCCTCCTTTACTCTTTTCTGCTGCTGCGGGTCGATTAGACTCTGACTTAAGGAGCAGAGTGTTTGAAGATTTCTTTGTAGCTTGGTCATAGACCCAAGAAAGCTTATCGTCAAAAATTTTATGACCGGATACTGGAGCGTCTCATAGAGAGTTTTTCACCTTGTCATCTATGACGACGCAAGAGCTCCATCACGTCCGATTAACTCCAAATTAGCCACTGTTAAGGCAGAGTTATACGTGGTAAACATAACAGCCTTGGAAAGAACTCTTAAAGAGGTACAAACATCCTCAAATTCCTTTCCGTTGAGACGTTGCGCCATACCTCTTGTAAGGTGATCTGCGTAAGACATAGCGTCTAAATTTGCCGTCTCAATTGTGTCCAAGCAAATAGTGAATGACGAAGGTAAGGACATGTCTAGGTCCTCAGCCTGCTCATCCAAATGCAGAGGAACTCTCTGGACATATTCCCTGACCATTTTAAATGAACGTGGTCCAATAAACGGTAAATGTACGGAAGATGATGACAACAAACCACCTTTCTTCTTCCCACTGGAAAGATTGAATATGGCGTCGTCTAAATGGCCGAAGGCCTGCGACACCTGTCTAAGACTGTACCGGAAAGGACATGACCTCCTCCTTTGTCCGGATAATGTCAGCATCCAACGACACCAGCGGTTTCTTCCGAATAGTCGCAGCATTCTGATTTGCTGGAACAAACTCAGGGTAGTATTGATGAATTAAATCCATTGCAACTACGTGTTGTTCCGAAAGGGAAGGGTAATCCTCCTCCATATCTCTTTCACCATCCGACTGAATCAGATTAGACTCATCTGAACGCACAGATGACTAGACCGACCCAGCACCATCCGACAGCTCAGGTTTTGAGACTGCTGCTTCTGCACTTGCTGGGATGCTGCCATGAGCTGCGCAATCTGCGACAGCAGGTCCATGTTGGAGGCCTGAGCAGCAGCGGTCTTCTGTTTCTTGGCCGATGGCTGCACCTGGGACAGTGTGTCTGAGATGGCTCTTTTTCTCCAGACGTCCCGATAAATGTGGCTCTTGTCTCCTTGGCTACCAGATGGTCAGACTTCTTTGACCCTTCTCGGCGATGCAGGCTAGATATCAGAAGTCATGTAGCCAAGGTGTGGTCGTGTGTGCTTGGATCTATGTATCCCGATAGAGCCTAAGTGTGGACAAAATTTTTTTTAATTATCCAAAAATTAATGCTACACTACCGGTATATATAATGTATCTTACAATAGTCCTACAATGATTAATAAATAGGAAACTACATATATAAACAGAGCGTTGTCAATGGAAACAAGACCCTAGGCACTGAATAACATGGCCCAAAGTCAGTAACAGATGTAAAGCAAGATCTTCATCAGAAGAAAAAATGATACATCGGATGTATGATGCATGACCAAAAATGCCTAAACACCCCTAGGGTGAGGAAGTAACCAAGGGAATATACAGAATAAACATTAAACTCCCAACAAAAAAAATTTCAATAAAACAGCCCTGAACGTTCCAAACCACCGTTTCTTCCTTCCATCATCCAACTGTGTCCTTGGATCCACCAAAATCACCACTGATTTATGTCTGGCATCATTACAACTGAGATTTAAAAGCACAGAAGTCAGTTTGTTGTTATATGACAGAGGGCCAAACAAAGAATGATGGTTGGCACCAATTTCGGTGTCTTCCTGGATACTGCGCATGCGCAGATCACAAAAGTATGGAGGATCACATAGGACATAATTTTTTCGATTTTGCATGCAAATTTTGGGGATTGGGGGGGGGGGGGGGGGGGGGGCAAAACTTGTGTTTGGCCCTGAATATTTTTGAGTTAGCACCAGCTAAGTCTGGGCCATTGGTTGTTGTATAAAAATTTTAAGTATTTAAGTGGATTACCGAAAAGTATAGTTTCTTCTGAGAGATTCAGTGGGAAGTCAGAATTGGTTGTGATCCAGTATGTAAAATCTCGCCAGAAAGACTGTATTCGGGGACATTTGCAGAAAAGATGGATTAAAGTATCTCAGTTTGACAGGCAGAACGTACACAGATCTGTGGAGGAGATTCCATTTTTTTTAAGCAGCACATCTATTCCTAATATTCTTGCACTGATGCGATACTGAAACCATCTGTATTTGGTTTCTGTAGTACATCAGAATGGAAAGATTCTGACTGATGGTTCTGGAGAAGAAGATTTTTAAAGAAATTCCCTCATGTTGCACCAAGTTAAAATTTAGGATCCCAAATATTAACCCACGGACTTGATTTGAACAACAAACTTGAAACTGCCCCATCCCCCCCCCCCCCCTCCTCCACCCTTAGAGATGTTGCAGACCAAATACCAAAAGATTGTAATTGATGGTTCTGGAGAAGTTTTATAAATATTAACCCTGCAGCCCCATTTGAACAAACTGGAATCTGAGTCTCCATGAGATATTGAATACCAAATATGAAAAGATTCTGACTGGTGAATCTGAAGAAGATTTTTAAAGAACTTTCCTCATATTGCACTAAGGTAAATTCTGGGCTCCCATAGCGAGCCCAAATATTAACCCTGAGGCTCGATTTGAACAAACTTAAATCTGACCTCTCCTCCCCCTCCCCCCACCCCGAGATGTTGTATATCAATTATCAAAAGATTCAAATTGATGGTTCAGGAGAAGAAAATTTTTAAAAGAAAGTCACTCTCATATTGTTTGTTGTTTGTTTGTTTGTTGGTGGTTAACGTCACATATTTATGCACCATGGCTAATCGTGACACAACATGGAGGTGAAGTCAAGTTTAGTCAATCGCTGATCAACATGTTGCTCATTTTAGCGGACTTTCACCCCAAGCATTGGTGACTGGGTCCTATTTTACTAGTAAAGCGGAACTGGTTTACCACAGTAAACAAGTGCTGCTTACTTCCCGGGGTTCCCACGGGGAGTCACTCTCATATTGCACTAAGTTAAACTTTGGGCTCCAATAGAGAGCCCAAATATTATCAAGGGACACGATTTGAACAAACTTGAATCTGACCCTCCTAGAGATGTGGTATACCAAATATGAAAGCAATCTGACTGGTGGATCTGAGGAAGAAGATTTTAAAGAAATTTCCTCATATTGCACTAAGGTAAAATTTGGGCTCCAACAGAGAACCCAAATATTAACCCAGGAGCTCGCTTTGCACAAACTTGAATCTGACCCCTCTAGAGAGGTTGTATACCAAATATCACAAGATTCTGACTGGTGGATCTGAAGAAGATTTTTAAAGATTATTCCCCATATTGCACTAAGTTAAAATTCGGGCCCCATAGGGAGCCAAAATATTAACTGTGGGACTTGGTGTGAACAAACTTGAATCTGACCTTGGTAACAATGATATATACCAAATATTAAAAGATTCTGACTAGCAGTTTTGAAGAAGATTTTTAAAGCTTATTCCTCATATTGGGGGCTAGGTGGTTTAGTTGGTAGAGGTCCAGGCTGTAAGAGAGGTCCTCGCTTCGAATCCCACCTATGGCAACTGTGCTGTGTCCTTGGGCAAGACGCACTTCACCTCCATTGCCCACGTGGAGGCACGGTGACATTGTGTACTAAGGCATACTACACGTCGATGGTGCACCTGTCTTCAACCAGGGCTAACCCTGCTTGTGTGGAATTAGTATGTTGGGCAGCTGGTAGTTGCTCACCATTGCTTGGTGGTTCTCTCTGAGATCACCAGCTTCCTCCACCCGTAAAACAGTCATGGTCATGATTAGCCATTGTGCAGAAGTATGTGATCTTAAACACCAATAAATAAATAATAATAATATTCCTCGTACTGCCCTAAGTTAAGATTCAGGCTCCCATATTGAGTCCAAATATGAACCGGGGGTCTTAACCAAATATCAAAAGATTCTGCCCACTGGTTCTGGAGAAGAAGATATTTTAATAATTTTTCTATAATTCAAACTGTGCTATCAGAGTTATGCCCCATACAGAGCCCCCAAGGGACGTGACCATTTCATTTGAACAAACATGAATTGCCATATAGTAATGAACATCCACATGAAGTTTCGTGAAAATCGGACCAGTGGTTTCAGAGGAGAAGTCGTTTGAAAGACGGCAAGTGATAAGTTGAGCTCCCTTCGGTGAGCTAAAAAGAAATTTGCTACCACTGTTTTGGGGGGGGGATTTGTTGTCAATCATCTCGAAATAAGCATAAACAGCACAGCGTTTACCTTTGCCCAACATTTCAGCCTTTCACGTACGGAAAGCAGGTGATTGAGATGTCATAAACTTACCAAGTCTGGGAAATTTGTTGAAACCGAAAGTCTCGTTTTTTTGTTAAGGTGGCAGTTCGGTTTCGGTTTTGATAAAAAAAAACAAACCGAACCGAAAAACCGATAAACTGCCCAGCCCTAGTGGAAAATCACTCACCTCAAATAATGTTTGCGAGAGTGAAAAATTTGAGGAGAGTGATTTTGATTGAGAGTGTTGATTTCAATGTTTACCTTAATTTTTTTTATACTGTTGAATTGTACATTCAAAGTGTTTTTTTTTCTAAATATACTTTAGTTAATGTTATTGTTTGCCTGTGGTTCAGAATAAAATTGCAAGCTTGAAATCTAGTGTTTGTTTATTAAATTTATTACCAGAATTCCTGAAATGAACTTTTAACTTCTAAGATCAAGATAATCTGAAGTGAACAACTATATATTATGCATGGCATGTACAAAAATTTATTTTGCAGTTTTCATTAGCAAGCGTCCTTCGAAATGAATGTATGAATACAACTGAAATGGAAATTTTGATGGTGAAAATATTTGTAACCCACTAAACTTAGTTCTAGATTTTAAATGGCAGATTATTAAAATCATGGAAAATGGATGCGTAAATTCCAAATCGGGCACATTAATTCATGTTACGGGTGAACTGGAGCGACAGGTTTCATGTGTGTAAAAGAAAATAAGGAACGGGGCAACATTCCACATGTCTTTGATAAAAAAAAAAATACGGATGTATTAAAACATTTCACAGATCTCAGAATGGCCGTTTTTTTTTATCTGAACATGCGTGTTCATTTTGTGGTGGGAGTAAGCTCTGGGTGAGTTGTCAATGTACAACAATCTTACTGTTAGCGTGTCATGTGTGGATGTAAAAGTGAACTACTGTGCGTCATGTTCATAATGACGGAAAGGAAATTGTTTGGAATTGTACTTTAAACGCTTCAATGTGAGCGATTCTTAAATATTTCCCAACATCAAAACTTAATTGAATTTTTCTGTTGACTCAACTCAAAAGAATGAAAACACACCCAAGAATAGAGGCAAGTGATTATTTGCGCACCTTGGACAATTTTTGTGTGAGCGATGGTGCGCGCCTTTCCCATGCATCACTGACATAAATTTTAATTTTCTCAATTTTTGGCTGCCATTCTTTGAGTGATGCTGTCAGTGCTTAGGCTATATTTGAGGTATTGTGGCTTTCAGGCATGTATGATACGTTGAGACAAAAATCCAACAGCTTGAAATTATCGGACAACAATTGAGCAATAATACCCAAATAGGCTTTGTTAGCTCTAGATGACCAATGGTCAGGTGGTTACAGCCAGTGAGTCAGTAGCTATCAATTGACTCGCTACTTCCCGACGTACTTCTTCATATAAATCCGGCAGTAAACTGTGAGGTAGCGTCTTTTTTGATGGTAGTTAATACGCTGGTTGTATATTATCAACAAAATTACAGAAGCCTGGATCTTCTACTATACCCAAGGATTGCATATCTAATGCGACCATTTCTGCAAGTTTTCTGTCTGTCATTTTTTTTCTATGGTCACTTGCATCCCATGTCGTGCTTCGGGTGAGGAACTGCCCAAACTTTTGCTGTTTTTTCTGCCCCTATACTATACTATACAAGAGGCCCCAGGGGGCCTGAGGGCGCTCACCTGACATGGTACCCTAAACATCAACCCAGAAAATTGATTTCAACAAGTTGCATCTGCCCCTCCTAAGAAAAGCTTATACTAAATATCCAAAGATTCTGACCAGTGGACCTAAAAAAAAACGATTTTTAAAGAATATTCCTCATATTGAACTAAGTAATGATTCGAGCTCCCACAGGAAGCCCAAATATTAACCCAGGGAGTTGGCTTGAACAAACCTGAACCTCACCTCCATAAGGATGTTGTATACCAAATATCAAAAGATTCTGACTGGTGGATTCGAAGAGGAAGATTTTTGAAGAATATTCCTCATATTGAACTAAGTTATAATTAAGCCCAAATATCAACCCAGGGACTTGGCTTGAACAAATTTGAATCTCCCCCTCCCCCCCAGCCACCCCCCCCCCCCCTCCCTCCAAGGCTGCTGCATACCAAATATCAAAACATTATGATTTAACCAAATAAGAATTATCAGTGCCGTGCTGTTTTGGAGATATGGGCATTTAAAAAAAAAAAAATTTTAGCTCCTGTGGTTCCCAGGGGGCAATGGGAAAATGTTTTTGGCATAAATTAAGTACTTATGACCCAATAAGCCCTCATATCAAATTTGGTTCAAATTAGCCTCTTGTATTGGAAAGTTAAAAAATTTATAGTAATTTATATATTTTTTATACTTACCAATGACCCAGACATAGCTGGTGCTAACTCTTAAAATATAGGGCCAAACACAAATTTTGCCCCCCAATCCCCAAAATTTGCATCTAAAACTAAAGAAAACATGTCCTGAAAGGCCCTCCACACTTCGCCCCCACTGCGCATGCGCAGTGTCAAGGACGTTCCGGAATTGGCGCCATTAATCATTCTAATAACCAGTGCCTGGTAAGCGCTATGTACTCAGCGGGGAGGCAAGAGTTCCCAACTCCTGGGAGGGCCATCCCCGTCTGGGTCATTGGTAAGTATAAAAAATATATAAATTACTATAAATTTTTTAACATTTTTATACTGTACCAATGACCCAGACATAGCTGAATAGTAAAAAGGCTGGAGGGCCAAGGACATAGAGCAAAATGGAATACGCTCAATAAAATAAAATAGAGTCATCCCCTGTAGGGAAAAAGAAGTAATAGGCCTTACATGTATCTTTCTTATTTATGATAAATTAGAAAGATACAACACCTTCCAAAATTGAGCTTCATACATCCATGTACTCTATTAATATCCAACATAATCCTAATACTAATAATTTTTAAAGTAAGCCAATAAATAAAGTAAGTCTAGAGAATAGAGACTCTTATACTCCTAAAAGTGTCTGAGGATTGCATAATCATGTCCGTTGACATATGCAATATTCAAAAGCTATACTTTAAAAACTAAGACTTGAATGAATTTTAAAAACCTAAACTTCTCACTAAACAACCATCCCAATAACAGCTCAGAATTACTAACTCCGGAGGAGGTATCCCCTTGTTTTCATAGTAAAACAGGTGACCCAAATAGCCCAGAGCGAAGAGGGCAGCCGAACGGAGACACTGCCGAAACAGACAGCCTACCTAGCAAAAGTAGCAACTGTTAAGTGAATGACATTCTGAGCAGTAGATAATAGACCTAACAATAGAGGCCTCCAGAAATGGACTCGATATTTCTGAGATAAAATTCATGAATGTGGATGGCTGAGCGCAATGAGCGGCCTTCAAAAATCTATAATAGCGACACTATTAATGTAAGCCCAAGAAGTAGAAGAACTCTTACTTCATGAGCCGAAATCTTAAGCACAACTGCTAAGTCAATGATATACCATAAGCAGTACCGATAGTTAATAGAATCCATTAACAATAAAATAGAGCGTAACATCCTTCTACTAGACATCAAAGACAGAAGAAGCTTACGCCCATAGTAATAAACAGAAATCCGTTTATAAATACATAAACTGTACCCGGAAAGAGTAAAGGCCTATGCCCATACGAAGACGGAAGGACCTTAAAATAATAGGTTCCGGATAATAGGAGCCTAACTCTTATGCAACAATCCAACCTAAATAGTAACGGAAATAGTGATTCCGAAACTACGAAAGTGAAAATCATCCATCGATAGTGCATGAAACTCACTGACTCTACAGTAAAAGAGAAACCAACAGAATTACTGTCTAAAAGGTCAGAATTTGAAAACTACTGTTTCCAGAGGCTCAAATGATTACTTAGCTAAATAAGAACCGAAGTTAAAATCCGTATAGGAATTTAATCTAAAGATTCTAAGTCTATTTATCAAAAAGTTACTAACTGACTTAGATAAAGAGACAAAAGACTCAATTGTAAACTATCGTAGAGTGCATAGGTATGAGGTAACATAAACCTATAACCTAAATAATAACAGGCTGCAGTAGATCTTGTGAAACAAGTATACTAAAAAATAGCAATGAGTAGTATGGAGGGATCAACAATATGAACATAAGGATCCCTACACTACGACGGAAGAGCCTCCACTTTAGCCGCATAGAATAGCGAAGAAGAGGATCTCCTATAGTAAGAAATCGCGTCCAAAGCTCGTCCAGTACAGTGCTTACAATGCAATACGGACCACACAACGGAATACATGAAGGTTGCGACCTTGCTGGTTGTGATAAAGATGACACGATTTACCCAGTGAAAAAAGATCCTCACATAGAGGAAGATTTCACGTTAAGACCCACAGTAGACAAGAGAGTAAATTACTCCTGATCTCTGTGAAGATAGAGATGCTATCAACAGAAATGTATTGTGGTTGTTTATCTTAGCAATACCTGCTGAAACAACAGTGCCGGAGGATACGCGTATCCTATCATTTCGTCCTATAGATCAATAGAGCGTTAACAACATTAGCTCAGAGATCTGGACAAGCCAACACATACGTCTGCAATTGATTAGCAAGCTGTGTCATAAATAAATCATCATTGGGCGCTCCCATAGATAGCAAATCTGATTGAATACTTGTTTGTTGAGAGTCCATTCCGACAGCAACAAGCGACCCGTAAGAGAACGGAAGTCCAATAAAACAATCAGACGACCCGGAATATGACGGACCAAAACTGAACTTGGTGTACTATAACCAACAGACGGATTCTTTCCATTAAATTGAATAACGGAAACGAAAGAGTGCCTCCCTGGTTCCGGAGATACGCCACTACTGTCGAATTAAAGGACAGGAATTTGGGCATGCGTTTCTGAATAATGTTCATGCAATGACATAAAGCAAGCCTAAAAAACATTATTCCGCGGAAGAAAACTGATTGCTAAGAGACTGCGGAACCCAAAGACCCTGGCACTTCGAATCCGTAGGGATCAGTATTATATCCCAATCTGTTTGACTGGCAACCGTCATAACAGCCACACTCGGGTCCGGCAACTGCGGTGGCACTCTCTGAGTCAACCACCGAATGTTTGCCCCAGTCTGAATCTCTTGTAACACTAGATAGACAAGAGAACGTGTAAATCGAGCAATTCATGGATTGCCAAAAAGTTGCCGTCGAAGAGAAGCTCCTCCGAGAACGAAGCGACTCTGAGAGAGTTCTTAACCTTACTATCCACACGTGTCGATGTAGCTAGGGCTGCGTCACGTCTAACTAACTCCAATCAGCCACTGAAGGGCGGAGTTATACGTGAACAAACTACTGCCCTCAAAAGAAATTACATTGAGAATAATATCCCGTAAATCTTTTCTTGAAGACGTAATGATAACGCCTCAGTAAGGCGGATTACGTATGATAAAGCGTCTAAGTTAAGTCTACTATACATAATGTCGTTCCCAACATTGAAATTGGAAAAGACATAAACGGCGAAAAAGAATATATGCAGTGTTTAATCACACCGTCTAGACGCATATGAACTCTCGGTATGCCCTGCTCTGCCAAAATAAACTATTCGTATAAATGATAAAATGGCAGAAATGAGCAACGCGGACAAGAAACTAAACTATCATGCTTAGTAGCAGGCTTGTATATATATATATAGCGTCGAAAAATAAAACACATGTTGTAATGACAATATTGGACTGCGTCGGTAAGTCAGGGACAATGTCCCTGAACCGATCGAAAAATCCGAGTCCAATGACGCTATAAGTCTCTTATCCAAGATCGCAGCAATGAAGTCCGAAATAACAATCACTGGAAGATAATGCCAGAAGATATGAAAGGCATCTTCCGATACTACTAAAGGGAAAACTCGAAATCTTTCGAATCCCTTTCGCCATCCTGTCGGACCCTATAAAGCGTTCGGTCGTCCGTAGCTGAAGCAACCGCGGACCGCACCGACCCAGCGCCGTCGGATAATTCCTGATTCGACCGAGAAACTGTCAATTGCTGGGATGCTGCGAAACAACTGTGCTAACTCGGATAGCACGTCCGTCACTGAGGCCTGAGGAGAAGCAGTCTTACGACGCATTGCCGCTGGAAGCTCCGTAATCGTTACCCCGTGCATACTACCAATATGCGAGCGAACGGAGTGTATAGGCCTCGTGTCCCTTGGCTACCGGATGGCGCGACCTATTCGCCGTGGAATCACTGAATGCCGAAACTGATCGGATACTCGAGGTCACGTAGCCAATGTGCGGTCGTGTGCCCTGCTGTGAGGATGAGGAAGCATTAAGGACAGTCTCTCGGACTGTCAATATAACGGAGCGTCCCGACCGACGGACATATGCTCCGAATGTAAAATATCTGAACCACAACATGCGGTCTCCTATGTTGTTGGACGAGAGAGGGACCTCTCTCGCTCACAGCCCAGACGGACCTGGACAAGCCAGGAACCGGACTAACAGGCTTCCTCCGATCTGTCCTCAATCTGCCGTCACTGGGTGAGTACTTAAGTAATTAAAGTGCTCGCATCACCCAAATCTCCTTCCTAGAACGCAACGGACAAACCCGGCAGCCGAACCATTCGATGAATGTACGCTACACCGGGTGAGCTAGCGAATGTCACTCCGTAGGCGATAGACATATTCCATGAGCACTTATTGCCGCTAACTCTTCATTAACTATGACGACAGAGGCACACTTTTGAAAGACATCTCCATAACTCTTCGAACAAGAAACCAGAAATGTTTGGTTAGCAAGCATAAAATAATAATATATATATAGCGTCGTTCAATAATTCGAAAGTTTGTGTGACATTATTGGACTATGTCGGAACTGAGGGACGATGTCCCTGAACCGAACCAAAAATTACTAAGTCCACCGACGCTATCAGTTTCTTATCCGACATCGCAGCATTCTGGTCCGACGAAAGAAGCTGTAGAAGACCAAGTCAGATGACATACACAACAGCATATGTTGTTCCGAAAGGGAAACCTCGAAATCCTCCGAATCCCTTTCGGAATCCCGTCGGACCGGATGAAACTTTCGGACGTCCGTACCCGCTTCCGCGGAGCGTCCCGACCCAGCATCGTCGGATAAAATATATGCGACAGATTCAGTTGATGCTGGGATGCTGCGATAAACTGTGCTATTAAGGAAAGCACGTCCGTTCCCGAGGCCTGTGCAGTAGCGGGTCTTACGATGCATTGTCGCCGGAAGCTCCGTGTACGTTGACTCCCGCACACTTCCTATGCGAACGTCCGGAGTCTGCAGGCCTCGTGTCCCTGGCTACCGGATGGTGTGACCTGGTCGCCGAAGAATCCTTGATCGGCGAAGCTGGTAATATATCGGCGGTCACGCAGCCAAGGTGCGGTCGTGTGCGCTGACGAGAAGAGGAAGCCTTAGCAGTCTCCGTGGACTGCCTATACAACGGAGCGTCCCGAGCGACGGACGTATGCTCCGCTTGCGACACATTGTACCACAACATCTGGGGCCAGATGTTGTTGAACGAGAGAGGGGCCTCTCTCGCTTGCCGTCCGGATGGACCGGAACGAGCTATGAACCGGACTAAAAGGCTTCCTCCGTTCTCCCTCCGATCCGCCGTCACTGGGTGTGCATTAGGTTAATTTATAGTGCTCGCATCACCCCAAAATTCCTTCTAGACCGCAACGGACGAACCCGGCTGCCGAACCATTCGGTGAATGGACGCTACACCGGGCGAGCTAGCAGACGTCAAAGGCCGTCGAACCTACTAGGGTCCTCTTAGGCAATTGGCGTATTTACATGAGCACTTTTCCGCTAGCCCTTCATTAATTGTGACGACGGAGGCACACTGTTGGAAGACATCACAGATACATCACCCTAATCTTGATCGTCTGAAATAGAAATTGATAAAGTAGAGTGACCCTGCGGGGAAAGGACCGGAGAGTCCAAATCCCCAATAACATACCGTGACATACGCTTCCCATATTGTCATCGAAATCATACGATACAGAACAGGAGTTAATGCGAGTACACTGACCACATATAGAATGATAATAAAGTCAGAGGAAGACTTCCTCTTAAAACAATTGATCAATATCCTTTCAATGTGAAAAGAAAACAAGTCCTGGTACTCGCACTAATCCCTGGCAATCAAAATACATAATAATAATATGATCCATTAATATAGAAAAAATAATTGAAATCAAAATATTTTGAAAAAATATTTTTTCAGAACAGCCCAAGTTTCTGAAAAGTAACGTTGAGCCCCAATGGATCCCAAGCCTAAGTGTGGACAAAAATTTTAAAAATATTTTAAACAATTTATTCAACACTTACGAACAATAATAATGTATCTAGTTATGATTAAAATAACATCAAGATATTATTTTTTAGAAATCCCCCCCCTCACACAGAGGGCTGTTGTAAATGTAAACAATGAGTGTAAAAACACTAAAATAAGACTCCAGGCACCCAGGCCCGGAATCAGTTACCAAAAATACACTATCTGATGCAAAACAGAGACTTCCAGGGAAGAAACTGCAGAACATCAGATGGTAGATGCAGAACACAACGCCTAACCACCCATAGGTGAAGACGTAAACATGGGGGAAAAGAACAGAATTCATTCTGTTATTCAGCTAAAACTCCCAAGAAAATTTAGTAATAATAATTACAAAAACTATGCCACAAGCATGGGAGAATAGCAAGGGGGACTTAAAGGACAGGGAGAGAGGAAAACACTTAAAAAAACAGTGTAACTAAATAATCAGAATGACAACAAAATGGCTGCTGCCTTGAAAATAGGTAACTTAACACAATTTCATTAAAAAATTTTAAGTTACAGCCCTGATAATATTCTGTCACACATTTTTTTCCTCTCCTCCTTCTCTATCCTCCTTAGAATCACCATTTCACTAATATTTATGTGTCTGGCATCATTTAAACTGAGATTTATAAGCACAAAGATCAGTCAGATGTTAACTGATGAAGGGCCAAACTTAGAATGATTAATGGCGCCAATTTCGGAACGTCCTTGACACTGCGCATGCGCAGTGGGGGGCGAAGTGTGGAGGGCCTTTCAGGACATGTTTTCTTTAGTTTTAGATGCAAATTTTGGGGATTGGGGGGCAAAATTTGTGTTTGGCCCTATATTTTAAGAGTTAGCACCAGCTATGTCTGGGTCATTGGTACAGTATAAAAATACAGAAATTTTGGGCAGGGCAAAAATTCTTGCCCCTCCCATAACGAAGGCAAATATAGTTCCTCGAACTTCTCTTGAACAAATGAGTCTACACTTCAAAAGGAAACTGCACACCAAAGATCAAGTCTCTGGTACTGCTGGTTCATGAGAAGAAGAGTTTTTAAGATTTAAGCACACTTTCTGGGCGTGGCCCTACCGAGGGGCGAGGCAACTTGATTTGAACAAAATCAAAATGCGATGTCATAACAAACTATTATCTCAAATTTCAATTAAATTGGTTCAGCGGTTTTGGAGGAGAAGACGCAAACACCATGTTCACAGACGACAGATGGTGAGTGATCACTATAACTCCCCTGACTGAAAGTCAGGTGAGCTAATAAAGGTAGAAAAAAATGCTTCAGAACTGAGTAATTACTTATTAGTTATTACCCACCCTTTCATTTATTTATGTATATTTATTTATTTATTGATGTTTAGGGTCACATATTTCGGCACAATGGCTAATCATGACCACAACAGTTTTACGGGTGGAGGAAGCTGGAGTACCCAGAGAGAACCACTGAGCAATGGCAAGCAGGGTTAGCACTTGTTGAAGACAGGTGCACCATCGACGTGCAGTATGCCTTAGTACACAATGCCACCGTGCCCCCACGTGGGCAATGGGGGTGAAGTGTCTTGCTCAAGGACACAACGCAGTTACTGCAGGTGGGAATTGAACTGAGGACCTCTCGACTTGCAGCCTGCATCTCTACCTACTGAGCCACCACACCCCCACCCCCTTCATTAATATTTGACATACACATATTAAATGCGATATAATAAATAAATATATAATAAATTGCTGACTACGAAAGGCGAAAGCTGTTCGAAACAAACAGTGGGTGGGGCCAGAGGGGACCTAGAGGTGCCCCCCTTTTCTCTCACCACCCCCCCTCCTCCCCCCCCCCCCCCAAAAAAAAATCAAACTTCAAATTGATACCTGACCATGGTTTTCCCACACAATATCACACCTGCAAATGGCACACAATACACATCATGTCAGGTGTTGTAGAAACGCACAGATATCACTGGCAGGCCATGCAAATATGAAAATTTCTCCTGGGGGATATCCTCCAGACCCCACACAAATGGAAGGCAGAAGCCCTCCTCCCCTACCCTCCTCCAGCTCAGGCCTTCGGGAGATGAAAACATTAACAAATGAAATTGAATAGTCTTGAAAATTACTACCACAAGTCGAATTTGTTTTGGGTCGAGTTCTCCTATGGGCCGACTTACTTTGGGGTCAAGTTAGTTCTCTCATGTTCCGACTGTTTTGGGGGGTGGGGTTCTCTAGTGGGCCAACTTCGTTTGGAGCCACTTTCGTGGGCCAAGTTTTCTCATGGCCCGACTTCATTTTGGGATAAGTTCTCATATAGGCTACTTCTCCAGTATTCCACATACATGTATGGTTATCAGTGGAAGTTGCTTCCATTAACATCCATATTTTATGTTGGTTTTCTTTGACACTTTCAAGATATTTCTGATTCTGGTCAACCTTAAGTTAATTAACTTGTCTGGACCTTTTCTAACCGCCATCATCATTAATAACCAAGTTAAGAAACGGGCTTAACGGGATATTCGGAACATAAGATATGGGGAGTGACAAAAACAAAAGACAAGAGGCCTTAATCGCTCACCTGACAAAGTGGTTCAAAGAACTATTTTGGAACACATTCAGTTAGTTATGGTTCATCAACACTACAGAGGAATGAAGTCATGAAATTATTCATAACTCTAGTGTTTATGTCAGAGGATTATTATCCTGGGTCTACCTGCTTTCAATTCTATCAGCTGTAGACTAACACTGCCAAACTTCCAAGCATTATATCACTGCCCTCCGATCAAATAGAGCACAAATATTAATATAATTCGAACAAACTTGAATCTGACACCACCCCCCCCCCCCCCCCCCCCCCCCCACACCTGCCAATATGTTAAGAGGCGATTACAGGGCAGGACGTAGTTCTCTTCCTGTAAGCCTTATATGCATTCAATTGTATGCAAGTCTTTCATTGCTCTTCGATTGGTGGGTGGGTTGTGGTCTAACAGAGACTTCAGGGGCGCATCCACTCTTTAGTTGGTTTGCTTCCTGCGGTTGTTCATTCATAGTTCGTATACGAGCATATTGATTCCTGAACATTAAGTGTTTTTGGATTCCGAATTCTTTCATGAATTCATTTAGTTGATATTGCTAGCCTTCATGTACCTGTATGGCAGGCATGTTGGTCATCTGGATGACATCCCCCCCCCCCCCCCCCCACCAAGATATTGTATACCAAAAAATATCAAAATTTTGCACCAAAATTTCCAAATCAGAACCGGACCCAAAATTTTGTATCAAAATTGAACAAAACGCATAAAAAATCCCAAAATTCTTTCCAAATTTCGGGAGTCCGAACCGGACCCAAAATTTTCAGGATAATTTTATTTTTTTTTTTTTTTTTCTTTTGGGGGGGGGGGGATCTCAAAATTGAACAAAATGCATAAAAACCACCAAAAAATTCCAAATTTTTGGCCCAAAATTTCCAAGTCAGAACCAGACCCAAAATGTTCCGACTAAAAGTTAAAAAATTTATAGTAATTTCTATATTTTTTATACTTACCAATGACCCAGACATAGCTGGTGCTAACTCTTAAAATATAGGGCCAAACACAAATTTTGCCCCCCAATCCCCAAAATTTGCATCTAAAACCAAAGAAAACATGTCCTGAATGGCCCTCCACACTTCACCTCTACTGCGCATGCGCAGTGTCAAGACGTTCCAAAATTGGCGCCATTAATCATTCTAATAACCAGTGCCTGGTAAGCGCTATGTACTCAGCGGGGAGGCAAGAGTTCCCAACTCCTGGGAGGGCCATCCCCGTCTGGGTCATTGGTAAGTATAAAAAATATAGAAATTACTATAAATTTTTTAACATTTTTATACTGTACCAATGACCCAGACATAGCTGAATAGTAAAAAGGCTGGAGGGCCAAGGACATAGAGCAAGATGGAATACGCTCAATAATATAAAACAGAGTCATCCCCTCTAGGGAAAAAGAAGTAATAGGCCTTACATGTATCTTTCTTATTTATGATAAATTAGAAAGATACAACACCTTCCAAATTGAGCATCATACATCCATGCACTCTATTAATATCCAATATAATCCTTATACTAATAATTTTTAAAGTAAGCCAATAAATAAAATAAGTCTAGAGAATAGAGACTCCTATACTCCTTAAAAGTGTCTGAGGATTGCATAATCATGTCCGTTGACACGTGCTATTTTCAAAAGCTATACTTTAAAAACTAAGACTTGAATGAATTTTTTAAAACATAAACTTCTCACTAAACAACCATCCCAATAACAGCTCAGAATTACTAACTCCGGAGGAGGTATCCCTTGTTTTCATAGTAAAACAGGTGACCCAAGGGAACACCCTCCCCCCCCCCCCCCCCCCCCCTTTTTCTTGCCCTGGGTCAAATAGCCCAGAGCGAAGAGGGCAGCAGAACGGAGTCACTGCCGAAACAGACAGCCTACCTAGCTATAATAGCAACTGTTAAGTGAATCACATTCTGAGCAGTAGATAATAGACCTAACAATAGAGGCCTCCAGAAATGAACTCGATATTTCTGAGATAAAAATTCATGAATGTGGATGGCTGAGCGCAATGAGCAGCCTTCAAAAATCTATAATAGCGACACTATTAATGTAAGCCCAAGATGTAGAAGAACTCTTACTTCATGAGCCGAAATCTTAAGCACAACTGCTGAGTCAATGATATACCATAAGTAGTACCGATAGTTAATTGAATCCATTAGCAATAGAATGGAGCGTAACGTCCTTCTATTAGGCATCAAGACAGAAGAAGCTTACGCCCGTAGTAATAAACAGATATCTTTTTATAAATACATAAACTCTAACCGGACAGAGTAAAGGCCTATGCCCGTACGAAGACGGAAGGACCTTAATAACAATAGGTTCCGGATATTAGGAGCCTAACTCTTATGCAAAAATCCAACCTAAATAGTAAAGGAAGTAGTGATTCCGAAACTACGAAAATTGAAAATCATCCATCGATAGAGGATGAAACTCACTGACTCTTCAGTAAAAGAGAAGCCAACAGAATTACTGTCTAAAAGGTCAGAATTTGAAAACTACTGTTTCCAGAGGCTCAAATGATTACTTAGGTAAATAAGAACCGAAGTTAAATTCCATATAGGAATTTAATCTAAAGATTCTAAGTCTATTTATCAAAAAGTTACTAACTGACTTAGATAAAGAGACATAAGACTCAATTGTAAACTATCATAGAGTGCATAGGTATGAGGTAACATAAACCTATAACCTTAATAATAACAGGCTGCAGTAGATCTTGTCAAACAAGTATACTAAAAAGTTGCAATGAGTAGTATGGAGGGATCAATCATATGAACATAGTGATCCCTACACCAACGACGGAAGAGCCTCTACTTTAGCCGCATAGAATAGCGAAGAAGAGGATCTCCTATAGTAAGAAATCGCGTCCAAAGCCCGTCCAGTACAATGCTTACAATGCAATACGGACCACACAACGGAATACGTGAAGGTTGCGACCTTGCGGGTTGTGATAAAGATGACACGATTTACCCAGCGAAAAAAGATCCTCTCATTGAGGAAGATTCGCTTTAAGTCCCACAGTAGACATCAGAGTAAATTACCCACGGTCTCTGTGAAGATAGAGATGCTATCAAAAGAAATGTATTGTGGTTGTTTATCTTAGCAATACCTGCTGAAACAACAGCGCCGGAGAATACGCGTATCCTATCATTCCGTCCTATTAGATCAATAGAGCGTTAACAACATTAGCTCAGAGATCCGGACAAGCCAACACATACGTCTGCAATTGATTAGCAAGCTGTGTCGTAAATAAATTATCATTGGGCGCTCCCATAGATAGCAAATCTGATTGAATACTTGTTTGTTGAGAGTCCATTCTGACGGCAACAAGCGACCCCTAAGTGAACGGGAGTCCGGTAAAACAATCAGACGACCCGGAATATGACGGACCGAAACAGAACTTGGTGTACTATAACCAACAGACGGATTCTTTCCATTAAACTGAATAACGGAAACGAATGAGTGCCTCCCTGGTTCCGGAGATACGCCACTACTGTCGAATTAACGGACCGGATTTGGGCATGCGTTTCTGAATAATGTTCATGCAATGACATAAAGCAAGCCTAAAAACATTATTCCGCGGAAGATAATTGGTTGCTAAGAGACTGCGGAACCCGAAGACTCAGGCACTTCGAATCCGTTGGGATCAATATTATATCCCAATCTGTTTGACTGGCAACCGTCATAACTGCAACACTCGGGTCCGGCAACTGCAGTGGCACTCTCTGAGTCAACCACCGAATGTTTGCCCCAGTCTGAATCTCTTGTAACACTAGATAGACAAGAGAACGTGTAAATCGAGCAATTCATGGATTGCTGAAAAGTTGCCGTCGAAGAGAAGCTTCTCCGAGAACGAAGCGACTCTGAGAGAGTTCTTAACCTTACTATCCACGCGCGTGGATGTAGCTAGGGCTGCGTCACATCTAACCAACTCCAATCAGCCACTGAAGGGCGGAGTTATACGTGAACAAACTACTGCCCTCAAAAGAAATTACATTGAGAATAATATCCCGTAAATATTTTCTTGAAGACGTAATGATAACGCCTCACGTATAATAAAGCGTCTAAATTAAGTCTACTAGACATCATTGTCGTTTCCAACATTGAAGTTGGAAAAGACATAGACGGCGAAAAAGAATATTTCCAGTCTTCAACCACACCGTCTAGACGCATATGAACTCTCGGTATGCCCTGCACTGCCAAAATAAACTATTTGTATAAATGATAAAATGGCAGAAATGAGCAACGCGGACAAGAAACTAAACTATCATGCTTGGTAGCAGGCTTGTATGCATATATAGCGTCGAAAAATAAAACAATAATGAAATTATTGGACTGCGTCGGTAAGTCAGGGACAATGTCCCCGAACCGATCGAAAATTCCGAGTCCAATGACGCTATAAGTCTCTTATCCAACATCGCAGCAATGTAGTCCGAAATAACAATCACTGGAAGATAATGCCCGAAGATATGAAAGGCAGCTTCCGATGCTACGAAAGGGAAAACTCGAAATCTTTTGAATCCCTTTCGCCATCCTGTCGGACCCTATAAAGCGTTCGGTCGTCCGTACCTGATGCAACCGCGGACCGCACCGACCCAGCGCCGTCGGATAATTCCTGATTCGACCAAGAAACTGTCAATTGCTGGGATGCTGCGAAACAACTGTGCTAACTCGGATAGCACGTCCGTCACTGAGGCCTGAGGAGAAGCGGTCCTACAATGCATTGCCGCTGGAAGCTCCGTGATCGTTACCCCGTGCATACTACCAATATGCGAGCGAACGGAGTGTATAGGCCTCGTGTCCCTTGGCTACCGGATGGCGCGACCTATTCGCCGTGAAATCACTGAATGACGAAACTGATCGGATATTCGAGGTCACGTAGCCAATGTGCGGTCGTGTGCCCTGCTGTGAGAATGAGGAAGCATTATGGACAGTCTCTCGGACTGTCAATATAACGGAGCGTCTCGACCGACAGACATATGCTCCGAATGCAAAATATCAGAACCACAACATGCGGTCCCCTATGTTGTTGGGCGAGAGAGGGACCTCTCTCGCTCACAGCGCAGACGGACCTGGACAAGCCAGGAACCGGACTAACAGGCTTCCTCTGATCTGTCCTCAATCTGCCGTCACTGGGTGAGTACTAAAGTAATTAAAGTGCTCGCATCACCCAAATCTCCTTCCTAGACCGCAACGGACGAACCCGGCAGCCGAACCATTCGATGAATGCATGCTACACCGGGTGAGCTAGCGAATGTCACTCCGTAGGCGATAGACATATTCCATGAGCACTTATTGCCGCTAGCTCTTCATTAACTATGACGACAGAGGCACACTTTTGAAAGACATCTCCGTAACTTTGCGAACAAGAAACCAGAAATGTTTGGTTATAGCAAGCATATAATAATAATATATATAGCGTCGTTCAATAATTCGAAAGTTTGTGTGACATTATTGGACTATGTCGGAACTGAGGGACAATGTCCCTGAACCGAACCAAAAATTTCTAAGTCCACCGACGCTATCAGTTTCTTATCCGGCATCGCAGCAATCTGGTCCGACGAAAGAAGCTGTAGAAGACGAAGTCAGATGACATACACAACAGTATATGTTGTTCCGAAAGGGAAAGCTCGAAATCCTCCAAATCCCTTTCGGTATCCCGTCGGACCGGATGAAATTTTCGGACGTCCGTACCCGCTTCCGCGGAGCGTCCCGACCCACCATCGTCGGATAAAAAATATGCGACAGATTCAGTTGATGCTGGGATGCTGCGATAAACTGTGCTATTTAGGAAAGCACGTCCGTTCCCGAGGCCTGTGCAGTAGCGGTCTTACGATGCATTGCCGCCGGAAGCTCCGTGTACGTTGACTCCCGCACACTTCCTATGCGAACGTCCGGAGTCTGCAGGCCTCGTATCCCTGGCTACCGGATGGTGTGACCTGGTCGCCGATGATTCTCCGACTGGCGAAGCTGACTGGATATCCGTGGTCACGTAGCCAAGAGCGGTCGTGTGCGCTACCATGAGAATGAGGAAGCCTTATTGACAGTCTACTCCGGACTGACTATATGTTGGAGCGTCCCGAGCGACGGACGTATGCTCCGAATGCGAAACATTTTGTACCACAACATCTGGGGCCAGATGTTGTTGTACGAGAGAGGGGCCTCTCTCGCTCGCCGTCCGGATGGACCAGAACGAGCTATGAACCGGACTAAAAGGCTTCCTCCGTTCTCCCTCCGATCCGCCGTCACTGGGTGTGCATTTGGTTGATTTATAGTGCTCGCATCACCCCAAAATTCCTTCTAGACCGCAACGGACGAACCCGACTGCCGAACCATTCGGTGAATGGACGCTACACCGGGCGAGCTAGCGGACGTCAAAGGCCGTCGAACCTACTAGGGTCCTCTTAGGCAATTGGCGTATTTACATGAGCACTTTTCCGCTAGCCCTTCATTAATTGTGACAACGGAGGCACACTGTTGGAAGACATCACAGATAGATCACCCTAATCTTGATCGTCTGAAATAGAAGTTGATAAAGTAGAGTGACCCTGCGGGGAAAGGACCGGAGTGTCCAATTCCCCAATAACATACCGTGACATACGCTTCCCATATTGTCATCGAAATCATACGATACAGAACAGGAGTTAATGCGAGTACACTGACCACATATAGAATGATTATAAAAGTCAGAGGAAGACTTCCTCTTATTACAATTGATCAATATCCTTTCAATGTGAAAAGAAAACAAGTCCTGGTACTCGCACTAACCCCTGGCAATCAAAATACATAATAATAATATGATCCATTAATATAGAAAAAATAATTGAAATCAAAATATTTTGAAAAAATATTTTTTCAGAACAGCCCAAGTTTCTGAAAAGTAACGTTGAGCCCCAATGGATCCCAAGCCTAAGTGTGGACAAAAATTTTAAAAAAATTTTAAACAATTTATTCAACACTTACGAACAATAATAATGTATCTAGTAATGATTAAAATAACATCAAGATATTATTTTCCAGAAATCCCCCCCTCACACAGAGGGCTGTTGTAAATGTAAACAATGAATGTAAAAACACTAAAATAAGACTCCAGGCACCCAGGCCCGGAATCAGTTACCAAAAATACACTATCTGATGCAAAACAGAGACTTCCAGGGAAGAAACTGCAGAACATCAGATGGTAGATGCAGAACACAACGCCTAACCACCCTAGGTGAAGACGTAAACATGGGGAAAAGAACAGAATTCATTCTGTTATTCAGCTAAAACTCCCAAGAAAATTTAGTAATAATAATTACAAAAACTATGCCAAAAGCATGGGAGAATAGCAAGGGGGGACTTAAAGGACAGGGAGAGAGGAAAACACTGAAAAAACAGTGTAACTAAATAATCAGAATGACAACAAAATGGCTGCTGCCTCGAAAATAGGTAACTTAACATAATTTCATTAAAAAATTTTAAGTTACAGCCCTGATAATATTCTGTCACACATTTTTCCTCTCCTCCTTCTCTATCCTCCTTAGAATCACCATTTCACTAATATTTATGTGTCTGGCATCATTTAAACTGAGATTTACACGCACAAAGATCAGTCAGATGTTAACTGATGAAGGGCCAAACTTAGAATGATTAATGGCGCCAATTTCGGAACGTCTTGACACTGCGCATGTGCAGTAGAGGTGAAGTGTGGAGGGCCGTTCAGGACATGTTTTCTTTGGTTTTAGATGCAAATTTTGGGGATTGGGGGGCAAAATTTGTGTTTGGCCCTATATTTTAAGAGTTAGCACCAGCTATGTCTGGGTCATTGGTACAGTATAAAAATTTTTTTTTCTTTCATCTGAAAATTTAACTAAATGCATAAAAATAAATTTTTTTTTAATAAACACGTAATCATTGTGCTTTTAATTTTATTTCACTTTTAACTAACGAATCATGATAGTCTTACCTTGAGGAACAGGTAATTTTCATTTCCGGGCATTTCTTCATTCTCTGTTTCTTTCTCTATTTGCAAGAGTTTTTGAACTGTGTGCTCGTTTAAGATGCATTTTCAAGTTTGATGTATTGCCGAGTTCCGCGAGAACATTTTTTTCACACAAGTTTGCATTCACAGTTTTTGGTGTCGTATCTTTCGAATTCTTCCCCATTTACTTTTGTATTGTTTTTCACTCTCACACGTGGATGACATCTTTCCAAAATTCACGTTCTCAATGACTATGTGTGTGGGAGTTGCGAATAGCATGACTTAGTTTCTGTGCAGTTACTGCTAGTTAGCAGGAAATTCAGGAATGGACAGAAATTCACAGAAAACCATGGAGAAGGTTTTCCTGAAAAATTTCGGTTCAGTTTTTCGGTTTCCAGAAAAAACTGAAACTGAAACCGAAAACATCCAGTCTCTAATGAACAGATGAAAGTACAGATGCATGGGCATACTGAATGATGACAGATGAAACACTTAAAGCTTTTTGCGGGAGCAGCAAACTGAAGACACAGAAGGATGTGGACAAAAATGAAGAAAATTAACAGCTGATCACTGCAACCTACCTGTTGAAGTAATGTTTTATTATGAGCTACAGCATTGGACTTCTGTACCAATTCTACTTCCAAACTTTCAATTTGTTTGTGATAACTATCCAATGTTTGTTCCAACTGTTGAATCCGTCTACTTGCAGCAGCTGACACATTAACTGTAACTTCATTTTCATAACTATCAATAACCCTCCTGTTACTGTCTCTCTCCTGCAGGAAAAACAAGGGCAATAAGGTGCACAGACAACAGATGCTCCCCGAACGCCAAGTGTGGCTTTTCCCCAACCCCCATTACCAAGCATGAGTTTCTAGTCATTTGTCTTTGTTGATATTAAATTAATAAATATCTTATCTTATCTTTTCTCCATTAAACAATACAGCAGGCCACCAATTGTGTCCATGGGACACTAATGCCCCCGCTTTATGAATGAAAGTGTCAATGACACTGTAGCTTAACCTGACTGTGTGTTGTGTTGATGAAAAGGATAATGTTCAATGTTTATGAAAGGATTAAGAAATAAGACAAGAATTGTGATAATTGGGAATATGTTAATTTCTGTTCCCTGTATGCTATGTTTTCAATAAAAATAATTTGAGATGTAGACTGTAATAAAGAATTGAGGGGTGGGTTAATGTGGCCCTCACAGTTAATGCATGTGGCTCTCACAGTTAATGTACATCAACCAAAGTTACTAAATTACAGTGAAATTATTCCAAAACAAGTCATCCTATCAAATACAATGAAATCCCTGGACAGGAACTACGTGATGTAGCCTGTGATAAAGGCAAATGTGAACAGACTCACTGACTCACAGACTAACAGACTTCCACACGTGTGATGGCAATAGCTTATCCTGACTTTGTCAAGTTAAGCTAAAAACTATATTTTAGTGATTATCAAAGTCCAAAAAGGGGGCCAGGCCATAACTCTGATAAAAATTATCGCACCACACTCAAATCAAACCTGTCCTGTATATTGTCTATAGTAAGCTATATTCCAAGTCTGATTGATATCGGACACCTATAACTCAAGTTGCCATCCGGAAACCAATATCAACATGTCTTCTAATATCGGACCAAGCCCACTATCTATCCGAACCTGTATAATGTGGTTATGAACCTATGTATAAAATTTTGTTTCATTTCGTTCACTCCAAATAAAGTTATCATCCGGAAATCAATATCAACATGTCTTCTAAGTCGGGAAAGTGACATAACTCTGCCACAAAATATCGGACCAAGCCCACTATCAATCCCAACCTGTATTATGTGGTTATAAACCAATGTATAAAATTTTGTTTCATTTTGTTCAGTCAAACTAGTTATCATCCGAAAACCATTTGTTTCGGGCAGGCAGGCAGGCGGCAACTATATGCTCCCTCTAAATTTTTCTGGGAGCATAATAAACAAGAGGCCCCATGGGGCCTGAAGCGCTCATCTCGAACAGAACACAATATAAACAGAGTCCAAGAATGGGTCTCCATTAAGCAATCCATCTCCATAGGCTGCACTGTCAATCCTTGAGTCCCTCAGGAGTGACAAAAATAATCCGGGCATCATGCCTTTTCTTCAGTTGATCATAATGTAAAATGTAGAGCTCCCCTATGAAACCCCTTGATACAACCTATAACCCAGGCCCTCGAGTTGAACACAGTTGAATCTGACTTTCCAAGAGATGTTGTGTACCAAATATGAAAGCATTCTGACTGTTGGATCTGAAAATTTGGGCTACCATAGCGTGCCCAAATATTAACCTATGGATCCGAGTTGAACAAACTTGAATCTGACCCCCCTAGAGATGTTGTATACCAAATATGAAAGCATTCTGACTGGTGGATCTGAAGAAGAAGATTCTTTAAAATTATCCCACATATTGAAGAAAGTTAAAATTTGGACTTCCGTAGGAAGCCCAAATATTAACCTAGGGACTTGATTTGAACAATCTTGAATCTGACCCTCATAACAATGATGTATATCAAACATTAAAAGATTCTGACTGGTGGTTCTGAAGAAGAAGATTTTTAAAGAATATTCCCCATATTACCCTATGCAAAAAATTTGGGCTCCTGTATTGAGCCCAAATATGAACCAATGGGCTTTATTTTAACAAACTTGTATCTGACCCCCCTATGAATGCTGCATACCGAATATCAAAAGATTTTGATGATTGGTTCTGGAGAAAAGATTTTTTAAAATTTTTGCAAATATGCTCAGCATTTTTTCGATGCCCATTACAGAACACCCTGACATAACCGATGGCAATTTTTTTTACCATTCCATTCTACTGGTCCTAAGGATACTTCATACCAAATAACAGCTCTCTGTTCCATGTGGTTTGGGAAATATGGGCGTTTGAAAATATTTCTATTTTTAGCTCCCAGGGAATTTTTGTTGTTGCATGGGTCAAGTACTTATGACCCAATAATACCACATACCAAATTTGGTTCAAACCGGACCATCGGCTCAGAAAACAGAAATTTTGGGCGGGGCCAAAAATCTTACCCCTCCCATTACAAAACCAAATATTGCTTCAAGAACTTCGTTTGAACAAACTTGATTCTACACCTCAAAGGAAGCTCCATAGCAAGAATCAAGCCATTGTAGACACTGGTTCAAGAGAAGAAGATATTTAAAATATTTTGGAGCTTTTTCCCCCACTCCCTCCCTATGGAGGGCATGTTGAGTTGAACAAAAATGCAATGTCCCTTTGGGGCCATCACTCACACAAACTTTCACCTGAATTGGCCCAGTGGCTTTGGAGGAGAAGACCAAGACATGGTGTTGACGGACGACTGATGTCAGACGACGGACGGAGAGCGATGAGATTAGCTCAGCTTGTCTTTGTCAAGATAAGCTAAAAATTGATAACTACAGATACCAGCCAATTTGATAGAAGTTGCCTGCGATCAGCCAACAAAAAGTGACTCTGAAGTTGACATGAGAAAAATTTGGACTACCTTGATATTAGGCAAGTTCCTGCAAAACTTGGAAAAAACCCACCTAAAGCCCTGCAAAGTCGATCTTCCGTTTCTCAGGCCATTCTTGTACAATTGCATGTGGGCAGGCATTTTTTATTTCATTTTTTAATCATTTCTTTGCCAGCAAAAGTTCATGTTCTTGGTTTGTTTTATATTTTAGGATTCATAATCTACAGAATAGTATGGCTAAAGCACTGCAAAGCCTTATCGCACTTAAGGCACAAATTTATCAATATTATTAACTTGGGTAAAATATCAGACATATACCATTTAATTTTTATTTTTTTTAAGTTTGCACTGGTTATAAAAAGAGAGTATGTTGGCAGCCAAAAGGACCGTGTCGGAGGGCCTGAGAAACTGAATTTAAACTTTTTTGAGGCCTAACAGGCATTTTGTTGGAAGGAGAGAATGATGTTTGAGCTAATTTTCATAGTCACTAAAAGTAAAATGAAGATTAAATAAAAAAACATCTCAAATGAATGATTGAATAATTCAAACATGATATTTCCTTATGATGAAAATAGGTGACAATGTTGAACCTGTGAATTATATTTATTATTATTTATTGGTGTTTAAGGTCACATACTTATGCACAATGGCTAATCGTGACCGTGACAGTTTTACGGGTGGAGGAAGCCGGTGTACCCGGAGAGAACCACCGAGCAACGACGAGCAGCTGTCAGCTCTCCAACATCGTAACTCTGAACTCTGCAGCGCAGCACAGGCAGGGTTAGATTGGTTGAAGACAGGTGCACCATCGACGTGCAGTACGCCTCAGTACACAGCGTCATCGTGCACCCATGTAGGCAATCGGGGTGAAGTGTCTTGCCCAAGGACACAACGCAGTTGCCGCAGGTGGGATTCGAACCAAGGACCTCTCGGCTTGCAGCCTGCACCTCTACCAACTGAGCCACCGCGTGTTGAACCTGTAAAGAATAATGAGATTTTGTGTTCGAACAACCATGCAAAAACATTTTTTCTTACTGAGAATCCTTTTTAAGATCATATTTCTAGAAAACAACACATTGGGGTGAAAACTTCACTACTGTCATTTGTGATGTTTGAAGTGGGCAATCAAAAACTGACTGTATTGATGACATTATATGTGCATACTCTACTGATTTCAAAGTGTACTTGCCCCAGAAAATAGTGAATGTGTTACATGGTGGTAAATATAACTTGAATTCTTCACTTTAAAGAATAATCAGTACCCGACAAAAATTATATACCAACTGAATTTTTTGTTGTACAATTGTTTTCTTTCTGAATTAATTACACATATATAAAAATGTATTTTCTCGGCATTAGTGATCTATTTACATTTGAGAAAAATACATAACGAAGCAAATATGCAAAAGCTCATTCATGACTCTCTTTCTGGCTCACTTCTTCCTGTTTTCATTTGACTTCCTCCTAAAATCTGTAGAGAGAGGTGACTTCTCCCTCAATTTAACCATCAGACTGGTTACAAGTAAAGTACAATAAAGTACTTCAGTGAATTGAATGAAAAGGAACAGAGTTGGCACTCTATGCTGCCATGCATTTACTGTTGACTATTTGAGAGCTGGGACCCCATATTAAGACTCCAGTTTGAATAGCTGGTACTGAAACTTAAAAGCTTCAACAACATAATCATCAATATCAATACCTTCAATTTAGGAAGCTATTTAATTTGCTTTCTCATGGTAAATCTTGATTTAAAACATTCAGTGTTATTTCATGTTTATTAAAGCACCTATTACAGGTGTGTTTATCATAAAGGGCAATTGGATTCAAGCACACAGGAAGAAATTGCACAATGTGCAGAACATGAAACACATAGAAAATGAATATGGACAAAAATAAACTGCAGGAATGAAAAATGGAAACCAGTAGAGATTATTCAAATGCTGAATTGATTCTTGAATCTACCTCCCGGCTCAATTTGTTACCGAATCGCAGACTGGTGATCAAATCGGCCAAGTTAACAAAGATCGTGCAAAGTGTGTTAAGTTTTGGACAGATGAGGAAAATCAGGGTAACAAGTGGAAACATTTAACCCTTGAAGGCCTATTTCCGACTATTCCGACTTCAGAACAGGTACCCTTAACATACCATCATGAGGAGGTCCTTCTGAAAACAGACAAATTACCTAAGTAGTGATTTCTAGTAAATTCTTGGCAGCCTAAACAGGCAGCCAAGACTTAACTAGAAATCACTGCTATCCCGTTTGACATATAGACACTGTGGAATGGTTGGAATTCTGGACACTTGTCCAGGCCCTTATGGCTTAATATACTGTATAAGCTGACACATACTTATTTATAACAAGGCGAAAATAGTCCCTCTCCTTCCCCCACCCCCTCCCACCCCCATTCAAGTGTTTGCATTTTGGCGATGAATGGCACATCTTCATCCTGCATGATACATGAATACCAACACAATATGATGACGATCACACAATGGTTCAAGAGGGTGATACAACTAACTACACAACAAGAGAGCCTCTTTCTAGAAAAACTTTACTGTGTAGTTGATAACAATGTTTAATGTGTGCATGCTGCAAGTGCAGATGTGAAGCAGGTTATAGATTCCCAGTTTCTTCATGAAACACCACAACACATCTTTTACTGAAATATATTAAGGAACTAAGAACATCAATTTTCCCAATAATGCCAAGAGTAAGTAAGAGAGTGGCATATTCTTCAAGTAAACTTCCACAATCAGGTCTATTTCTAAACACTGAACAAATAATCCTATCCACTTCATAATAAGGTGAAAATGATAAATTTAAAGTAATTTGTACATTTTTTTATACTTGGCCCAGACTTAGCTGGTGCAAACTCAATAATATCAAGGGCCAAACACAAATTTTGAACCCCCAATCCCCAAAATTTTGCATACAATACCGAAATTTGAAAGTCCTATCTGGCCCTCCATACCTTTAGTACTGCATATGCGCAGAACCCAGGAAAAAACGGAATTGGCGCCAAGCATCATTCTCCCTAGTTGTACCTACTAATGTTATAACTCAGTGGGGAGGTATGAGTGCCCAGTCATGGGAGGGCCATCCCTGTCTGGGCCATTGGTAAGTATAAAAAATATACAAATTTCTTTAAATTTATCATATTTTTATACTAGAACCAATGGCCCAGACTTATCTGAACAGTAAAAGGCTGAAGGGCCTAGGACTTAAAGGAATAGCACACTAAATTTCAGCTCCTTAGCCTGCAGTAGGACACCCAAGGTGAACAGGAGATTAAAATTTGAGGAATAACATATATCCCTCTCTATACAACAATAGAGAAAGATATACCACTGAAATAAGGTGCAATATCCAAGTGATTCCTTATTACTTAGCATAAATGATTATGCTAACTGAGTGTAATGCGCCCCCAATTTTAAGGCAAGTCCGGACTAAGAAACTTAAAATTAGGAAAAGCGTGTCCGAGAGTTGGAGACTAACGCTCACCGACACATGCCGAATACAAAGCAACAAGCTGTACACACGATCAGTATTACCTAAAGACAATAACAGGTTTACACATAGTTACACACTTACTATAAGGCCAGAAGAGGTAAAGAGAAATCCCCCCCAACTCTTTTTTTGAAGGAATTAACCTTCAAAAAAAGAAGAGGAAAGCTGCCTGGAATCAGTGCTAAAGGGGTAATGAATAATATATATAGTTGCCTAAAAGAATCCCAGTTACTAAAATCGCAAGCTTCTAAAATGCAAGCCATATCCGGAATGTGGAGATAAGTTGATAACGGTGACATTAATAAGTACAACCTTAAACTTGTCCAATTGTATTGCAATGGAAAGTTATCTGAGAGAACTTATACGCTTCTGAGCCAACCAACAGGCGACCACGTTCAGTTGTACAAGTGAATTCCAATAATGAACTTCCAAATTGTAACTGTTCAATCTACGAGAATGAGAGTAGGATTCCCCTTTGTGTACCGCTTCCGGTTGAAAACTGGATTCAGAACCTGGAATGGGATAAGAATAAAAAACCTGTCAAGGACCGTCCCCAAATAAGCCACTGTTCCCTAGATCCGTTAAAACCAATGACTGTTCAGAGAATGAATATACCACTCCGAATAATTAAGACAAAAATAGAGAACGTACGCATAGATGGTCTGTAGCAAAATCCATTACTGACCCAACTAGTCCAAAATTCTCATAAGCTCTTATACTGTCAGTGAGTAAGAATTTAAGATCATCTATTCAAGAAATATGTCTGCCTAATGATTAATACATATTATGCACGCAACCAACAGAATCCTGCATGTACCCTTGCCTGAATACAGTCTGTATCATCGGTGTAACCGAGCGATACAAAATATAACCAAGAAACTGCAGGAACAAAACGACGATAATGCGATTTATAACCCGAGGAATAGACTCATAGCATAACAAAAACAGACAACTGTAACATATTGGGGTGTGGGGTGGTGTTCGACATAAATCAATATTGAATCGCTAGATAAGTCTAGTTGGTGCAGTAATACTAAAGCTTGGAACTGCAACAAATTACTTTTTCACTGAAGGAAAAGGAAACCTCATGCTACATTCCCAAAGCTATGCTGCTGCTGCTGTTCTCAGTAGAAGAGTAATAACAGCGAATAGAAGCTTATCATAACAAAATAACTAGTAAAAAACCAAGCATGACCAGGTTTGACCTGGCGTGACTTCCAACGCTTTAGTGTTAGTCATCTAGAATAGTAGAAAACCGTAGGGCTCAATCACGTCTGACCATCTCCTTAATGCCAATAAAGGACAGAGAGGGACATGATGAACATGGCGCTATTGCAAGGAATACACCAGCTGATATAGTGCCGATACATCCCTTGAAATCAAGACAGTACATCATGGTCCTAAAAAATACACAATACTGACAAAATATCCATAATCCTCCGAGTGGAAATATAATCCACGCCAACAGATCGGATATTATAAATTCATATTAATTTGTATATTTTTATACTTACCAATAGCCCAGACTTAGCTGGTGCTAACTCAAATATATCCAGGGCCAAACACAAATTTTGCACCCCAATCCAAAAAATTTGCATGTAAAACCGAAAATTTGATGTCCTATGTGGCGCTCCATACATTTGACATCTGCACACCGAAATTGGCGCCAAGTATCATTCTTTCTACAGTGCCTGCTAAATGTTATAATCAGCAGGGAGGTATGAGTGCGCACTCATGGGAGGGCCATCCCCGTCTGGGCCATTGGTAATTATAAAAATATACAAATTACCATGAATTTATATTTTTACACAACAACCAATGACCCAGACTTAGCTTAATAGTAAATAGGTTGGAGGGCCTAGGACATAAAGGAAAATCCAATTACTCAATCACTTCTAAAAGGATATCTCCTACAGGAGAATAGGAGAGAATGGAATTACATATGTCTTTCTCATATACGCGAAATAAGAAAGACATAACACCAACAATGTAATTGAGCATTACATAATACATAATTCTCCATTTTAATGCCAGCATAACCCATTATGCTAACTCCGTGAAGGGAAGCCAATATATAAAGATGGTCCAGGGAATGAGACTCTTTATACTCATTTGAAAGTGTCTCAGGATTGTATATTAACGCTTGTTTGACACGTGACATATACAAATGCTTCACACCGAGATACACTTTAAAAATATTACATAATGAGACATAATTAGTGCTTCCACTGAGCTAAGCTACACATTAAAACCATCCCAGTATCAAGTCGGAATTACTGACACAGGAGGAGGTCTTCTCTTGCTTTTCACTATAAAGCCAGATGATATTAAGGGAAAAATCATTCCCCCCCCCCCCCCCCACCCTTCCCCTTGTTCTGGGTCACATAACCGCAGAACGAAGAGGGCAGCGGAACAGCGTTACTGCTGGAACGGAAAGCCTAAATAACTATAGCTGTAATCATTTAGTGGACGACATTCTGAGCAACAGATAAAGAACCTAAATACTTAAGGTCGCCAGAGATGGACTCTATATATCTAAGGTAAAACTTAGTAAATGTAGAAGGCTGTGTCCAGTACGCAGCTTTCATGAGATCAGTAATGGCTATACTGTTAGAATAGGCCCATGAAGTGGACAGCATTCTAATTTCATGTGCTGATATATAATTTACAGAACACTGATCGGAAGATAGATTTCCATATGCAATACATATTGCCAACTGAATCCATCTAGCAATACAATGAACAGATATATCTTTTCTGTTAGGAATTAATGATAAAAAGAAGCATTTTCTTCCTTTTCTAATAAACTCTGATCGGCGTTTATATATGCGCATAGCCCTGACTGGACACAGCAAAGGTCTACGGTTGTCCGTAGATGGCAGAGCCTTTATGATAATAGGTTCAGGCCGTAAATTTGAAACTTGATTCTTAGCCCAAAATCCCACTTGTGTTGTTAAAGTGATGGTATTTCCAACACTACGGTAGTGAGATTCGTCAACAGATAAAGCATGGAGTTCACTAACTCTTCTAGCGGATGCAAAGGCTAAGAGAAATGCTGTTTTATAGGTCAAAAATTTGAACTCTACAACGTCTAACGGCTCAAACAGAGCTTCTTTAAGCTTCAACCGAACCCAAGCTAAATTCTGTGTAGTAAGCTTCCGGGGAACATCCCATAACAGACACCTGAGTAGACTGATCCATGGTTGCTGTGACGACAGAGATGCTACTAACAGAATTTTGCAGTGCGATTGCTTGATCTTTAACAAGATCTGTTGAATTAACGGAGTTGGAGGATACGCGTATCGTATCATTCCGTCCCATGGAATTGAGAGAGCGTCTACTGCATATGCTTGAGGATCTGGGCATGGCGACACGTAAGTCAGCAAATGATTGTTGATGTGTGTCGCAAATAAATCTATCATAGGTTGATCCCACTGGTAGCAAATCTGTCTGAACACTCGCTTGTTGAGAGTCCACTCTGAAGGCAACAGGCGACCTTTCCAAGCTAGCGAGTCTGCTAGTACATTCAGACGACCCGGTATATGATGGATCGACAGATGAACTTGATGTTCCAAGACATATAGAAGGATCCTTTCCATTAGTTCGAATAACGGAATCGAATGCGTGCCTCCCTGGTTCATTATATACGCTACTTCAGGCGAGTTGTCAAACAATATGTGAACATGAGCGTTCTCTATAATGTGAATTGTAGCGCTAACCATATTGACATCATTTCTTTGATGATTATGTGTTTTCCTAGGAACTCTGGGTCCCAAAGACCCTGGCTCTTTGAGTCTGTCGTATTCAGGGTCGCACCCCAATCTACTTGACTTGCATCCGTCATAATCGTGAAAGCCGGATCTGGCAGCTGCAGCGGAACTCCCTCAGTTAACCACTGAATGTCTGCCCAAAACTGAACTTTTTGTTTTACTTGGTCCGTTAAAACAATATTGGTCTCGAGCGAATGTGTCTTCACACTCCAGTTCTGAGTGAAGAATATCTGGAGTGGATGTGTGCGTAAGTGACCCATCAGAAAGAGATCCATGGCCGCTCCGCACAACCCCATCAGTCGCATAAATTCCCTCGCTGTTAATGAGTCTGAGTGTAGACAAAAGCGAGCATAACAACTGACTCATTTCGCTCTGGGTAATGGCAGAGGAACCAGATTGTTGTGAGTCTCAAAGCTCATCCCCAAGTGAATGAACGACTTGGACGGAGCTAGATCCGACTTCTCGTTTACGATGAAACCGAGACATCGGAGTAATAATAGCAGACTCTGAACATCATTCTGAAGAGTAATTTTGTTGCCGCACCTCTGAAGAATGTCGTCCAAGTAAGCTGACGTTACCGCAGATAAATGAGCCCGGAAGTAGGACATTACCGAGTACATTATTTGAGTGAACGCCCAGGATGCTAGATTCAGACCGAAGCACATTGCTCGGAACTGATATACTATCAGTTGAACGGCAAACCGCAGGTACTTTCTGAATGCCGGGACATGAAAGTATGCATCTTTTAGATCTATGCTTGCCGCATAGTCGTTCACTCGTATGCTTGCCCATACTGACCGAATGTCTCCATATAGAACTTTGGAGCTACGATAAGTTTGTTTATCCAGCTCAAGTCTATTACCGGTCGGAACGAGTCGTCTGGCTTCGGTACAAGGAACAGGTGACTGTAGAAACCTAGAGACTCTTGGTTCTCTTCTACCTCTATTGCTTCCTTTTCCAAGAGAGACTTTACCTCCAAATGGAGACTCTCTTTTTACAGGATTTGGCGGAAGTTGAGTCCAATGCGGACTTCGTGTTAGCGGTGGTTTTGCTCGGAACGATAGCCTTAGGCCATCCAAGACGACACTTCTCACCCACCAATCTTCCGTAATAGTTATCCAGTTTCTCCCGAATCTTGATAACCTTCCGCCAACTGGAATGCAACAGAGGTCCTGACCTTCACCTGTAGAACCTGCAAGGCCTGTGGGAGAAACCATGTCCTCCTCGAAATGAGCCTCGACCGCCGGCTTGGGGGCATCTGACCAGTTGTCTCGGCCAAACCCACGCCCCCGACCTGAGTCGCTAAATTGACGATTTTAAGAGTAATTATACGAGGATCTTTTATATCCTCGCGAGGAGTTCCCTCCGGACGATTTCTGTCCCGAACCTCCTCCTTTACTCTTCTCTGCTGGTGCGGGTTTATTTGATGCTGACTTCAGTAGCAAAGTATTAGACGCTTTCTTTGTAGCTTGGTTGTAGATCAAAGAAAGCTTGTCGTCAAAGATATCGTGTCCCGATACCGGAGCGACTCAAAGAGAGTTTTTCACCCTGTCATCTATCAAAGATGACGACGCAAGGGCTCCATCACGTCTAATTAACTCCAAATTAGCCACTGTTAAGGCAGAGTTATACGTGGTAAACATTATAGCCCTGGAAAGAACTCGTAAAGAGGTACAAACGTCCTCAAATTCCTTCCCATTGAGATGTTGCGCCATAGCTCTCGTAAGGTGATCTGTGTAAGACATTGCGTCTAGATTCGCTCTGTTAGAAGAAATTGCCGCCTCAATTGTGTCCGAGCGAATTGTGAATGACGGAGGTAAGGACATATCTAGGTCCTCAGCCTGCTCATCCAAACACAGAGAAACTCTCTGAACACCTTCCCCTACCATTTTAAATGGACATGTTCCAATGAACGGTAGACGTACGGAAGATGAAGATAAAAAGCTGCCTTTTTTCTTTCCACTTGAAAGATTAAATATGGCGTTGTTAAGAAGAGCAAAAGTCTGTGACACCTGTTTATACTGCACCGGAAAGGAAAGGACCTCCTCCTTTGATCGGATATAGTCAGCGTCTAACGACACTAACAGCTTCTTATGAGCAGTTGCAGCAGTCTGATTCTCAGGAACAAAATCTGGAAAGTATTGATGGATTAAATCCATCGCTACCATATGTTGTTCTGAAAGGGAAGGGTCATTTTTCTCCAAATCCCTTTCACCATCCAACGGAATGAGATAAGACTCACGGTCATCAGCATCTGAGCGCGCAGATGACTAGACCGACCCAGCGTCATCCGACAGCTCGTGTTCCGAGGCTGCCGTAGGTAGCTCCTGTACCTGCTGGGATGCTGCGATAAGCTGCGCGATTTGCGACCGCAAGTCCGTTACGGAGGCCTGAGGAGCAGCGGTCTTTTGTTGCTTGGCTGCCGGCTGCTCCTGGGACAGTGTGTCCGAGATGGCTCTTTTCTGCAGACGTCCCGACGAACGAGGCCTTGTTTCCTTGGCTACCAGATGGTGTGACTTTCTAGACGAAGAGAGGTCCTTTCTCGGCGATGCAGGCTGGATATCCAAGTCACGTAGCCAAGGTGCGGTTGTGTGTGCTTAGTAGACGTAGAAGAAACCATAATTATAGCCGACCTGGCTGTATATTTGAGGGAGCATCCCGGACAGGAGGCGTGGATGTAAGCTCCGACTGACGTAAGTTCCAAACTACAACATCTGGCCCCAGATGTTGTTGTGAAAGAGTGGGGACCCTCTCGCTCGCGGTCCTGTCAGACCTCGCCGAGCTTACTGTCGAACTTGCCGACTTCTTCCTTTCCGTCGTCGCAGGGTGAGCCTGTTTATATATTATAGTGCTCACTCTACCCTTTTTCCTCTCCTCAACCACAACGGACACACCCGGTGTTGCGGTGTCCACCACTTCACCGGTCAAGCAAGCTGGCGACAGGGATCTGAAACCACCAGCGTGTGGTTTATTGACCTGTCTAATATTTAAGAGCACTTTAGCCGCTAGCTCTATCTGTGACGACGGATGTGCACTTGCTGACAGCGTGACATAAACATCACCATGTTCTTGTTCCTCTGAAATAGAAACTGAAAAACTTGAGTGACTCTGTGGCGAGAGGACCGGCATTGTCCTCTCACCGCCAACAACGTACCGTGACACACGTCTCCAACGTTTGTCATCCCAAATGACACAAGTTGCACAGAATTAGTGCGAGTACACTGACTACAACTGATACAATTATCATGTGAATCAGAGGAAGACTTCCTCGAGTTACAATTTGAGCAAAAAGCTTTCATTTTGAATAAAATAAAAGCCAACAGTACTCGCATCAACTCCCAATAATTATCTGAAAAAGATACATAATAATATTAATCAAAATAATAATTTGAAAAATAATTCATAATAAAAAAAATTTCAAACAAATTTTGACATGAGCCCAAGTTCCCAAAGGGGACGATGAGCCCAAATGGATCCCGATAGAGCCTAAGTGCGGACAAAAAAATTTTTTCTTCTCCAAAAATTAAAGCTACACTACCGGAATATATAAAGTATCTTATAATAGTCCTAACATAGTTAATTCATAGGAAACTACATGTATAAGGAAAGCATTGTCAATGTAAACAACGTCAAATGAAAACCGGAAACAAGACTCCAGGCACTGAACAACACGGCTTGAAGTCAGTAACAGATTTTAAACTATCCGATGCAAAGCAAGATCTTCATTAGAAGAAAATATGATACATCGGATGGATGATGCACAACCAAAGACGCCTAAACACCCCTAGGGTGAGGACGTAACCATGGGAAGAAATTTACAAAAAAAAAGCCAAAAAGCATGGGAGTTTTACTGGGGGGGGCTTCAAGGAAGGATAGGGAAGGAACACTTAACAAACATTGGCAAGATCATTAGCAAGAATGATGACGTCAGGCCCATGTCCCGAATTTGGGAAACATGAAATAATTTTGTCAAAAAAATATAAAGTTACAGCCCTGAACACTTAAAACCACTGTTTCTTCCTTCCATCATCCAATTCTGTCCTTTGATCCACCATTATCACCACTGATCTGTGTCTGGCATCATTAAAACTGAGATTTAAAAGCACAGAAGTAAGTTTGTTGTTATCTGACTGAGGGCTAAACAAGGAATGATACTTGGCGCCAATTTCGGTGCTTCCTGGACACTGAGCATGCACAGATGTCAAATGTATGGAGGGCCACATAGATCATCAAAGTTTCGGTTTTACATGCAAATTTTGGGAACTGGGGGGCAAAATTTGGGTTTGGCCCTGGATATTTTTGAGTTAGCACCAGCTAAGTCTGGGCCATTCGTTGTTGTGTAAAAATATAAAATGAAGCGGGTGACGAAAAACTAAATCCCGGCACCCGATCATAAAAACCTAGATGAACTCCTTGTGCCTAATTCCGATAATTGCAGGAAACATATTCCTGAAAAAGGAACAAACTACAGGCATCTGAAAGAATGCTCATTATTTCTCACTAGGTTAATATGGCATCATCAATAGGGCTAAAAGCCTCAGACAACTAACACAAAAAAATACCGTTAAGGCGAGAACAACCTCTTTTCTTATAACGGTACCTTGTCCGAGTAGACAGTGGTCTCAGCCTAGCTGACGCAGCTAAAGGTCTTCCTATTCGTGAAGACAATTATATGGCTGTTAACTGAGGCCCTAGAAGCTCACTAAAGGAGACTTACAATGCTAGCCACTAATGATAAGGAAAAAACACCGCTCATAATTCTAGCTAGGCTACTATGGTGTCAACAATAAGACTAATGTCTGTGACACCTAAGAAAACAACACCGAGAAGGAAAAAATGTACTCTTTCCTTTTAGCGGTTCTATTGCCAAAACACAGCGGTCTCAGCCTAGATAACATAGCTTAGAAGTCTTCATCTCCGTGAAGACATAAATCTTGGTGTAACTTGCGACCATTCAAAGCTCACTAAACGGAGACTTATGATGTTAGTCGCTCGAGTTAAGGAAAAAAGGCCACTCTTGATAGAAATACGGCGCCAACAAAAGGATTAAAGCCTCAAACACCTAACAATACAACACCAAGAAGGAAACAACATACTCATTCCTTCTAAAGCTCTAATTCCAAAGAGACAGCAGTCTCAGATTAGCTAGAGCAGCTTATTAGTCTTCATCTCAGTGAAGACAGATATCTCAGTGTATCTTGTGACTTTGAAAGCTCACTAAATGGCCCTAATTCCAAAGAGACAGTAGTCTCAGCTTAGCTAACGCAGCTCAGAAATCTTCATTTCTGTGAAGAAAGATATCTGTGTCACCTGCGGCCTTGGAATGCTCACTAAACGGAGACTTAAGACGTTAGCCGCAATGTATAAGAAAATAACGCCATAAAATATATAAGGCCACTATGACGTTAGTCGCTAATGATATATATAAACAGACCACTCTTAATTCACATAAGGCAACAACAATAGGACAAATTGCCTGTGACGCCTAACACACCGAGAAGGAAAATATAATCTTTCCTTCTAACAGCCTTATTCCAAAAAGATAGCCGTCTCAATGCAGCTAACACAGCCTAAAAGTCACATATCGGTGATGACAGATATATGTTTGTTACCCTGTGGCCTTAGACAGCTCACTAAACGGAGACTTATGAAGTTAGCCACTAATGTATAAGAAAAGACTGCTCTAACAGCGCATAAGGCTACTATGGCATCAACAATAGCAGTAAATGCCTCTGATGCCTAAGAATACAACAACGAGAAGGAAAAGACATACTTATTCCTTCTAACGGGTCTATTCCAAACAAGACAGCTGTCTCAGCCTAACTATGAGCTATCGATCTTCTACTCATAAAGAATAGATCACTGCCTTTCTTATACTATTGCTAGGCCAAGGGAGGTGTCGTTAATCGGACCAAAGGCCTTCAACACCTGAGCAGAAAGATCCAGGAAGGAAAGATCTTAGTCTTTCCTTTGCCCGGTACTTTAAGCTGTTTTTTGGTTAGCAGACTTTTGCTCAGATTGAACAAGATTCGAAAGAATTTATGAATAAAAATTCCGTGAGGGATGGAGATTCAACCTCCGTAGCCCTCTCACCATCTGAATGTTCCATCTGAAAAACATGGTCAACACCATCCGAATGTACAGATGACTGGACCAACCCAGCACCGTCCGACAGCTCACTACCGGAGACTGTTGATGGTTGAACCTGTGACTACTGGGATGCTGCGATATGCTGTGCAATCTGCGGCAGCAGGTCCATGAATGAGGCTTGCAGTGCAGCGGTTATCCGCTTCTTCACCATATGCTGCTCACGGGACAGAGATCTGACCCCAGATCTTTCAACGCATGTCCCGTATAAAAATGCCTCGAACCACTAGCTGCAAGTTAGTCCGAACATCTCTGTGGAACAGCATGAACATGCGAAGTCGTGCTTCATTGATGAAGCAGAGGAAGAAGCCATAGCTGCAACCAGCCCCGGCTGCAGTGTGGAAGGAGCATCCTGGACCACAAGAGTGAATGGGCGTCCCAACTCACTAAAGTTTCTCAAAGCAGAAACAGTCGACCCCGACTGCTGACAGAACGGAGAGAGTTCTCCAGCTCGCGGTCTGCCTCCAGACCTTGCAGAGCATTCCGTTTAGAAATTTGTAGACCTCTACCCCTTAGCATGCTTTTCCATGGAAGAGGAAGCCGTACCAACAGCCGACCCCGGCTGAGGTGTGGAAAGAGCATCCCAACTCGCACATTTCGGATGGGTGCTCCGACTCAATGAAGTTTCTCACGCCAGGAAACAGTTGACCCCCAACTGCTAACAGGATGGAGCATGCTCTCCAACTCGCGATCTGACCCCAGATCCCACCGAGTATCCCGTTGAGAGACTTGTAGGCTAATCCTCTTTGCATGCACTTCCTTGTAAGAAGAAGAAGCCATAACCACAGCCAACCCCGGCCGCAGTGTGGAAGGATCATCCTGATGCGTGTTCCCACTCAATCTAGTTTCTCACAATGGACACAGTCGACCCCGACTGCTAACGGGACGGAGAGGGTTCTCCAACTAGCGATCTGACCCCAGATCTCGCCGAGCATCCCATAGAGAAACTTTCAGGCTTTTTCCCTTTTTGTCATCGTCGCTGGGAGAGCTTTATATTATGAGGTGCTCACTCTACCCATGTTATACTACTTGACCACAACAGACATACCCGGCATCCCGGCTCCCATATAGGGATGTCCACTTCACTGGTCGAGCTAGCTGCACGCAGAGGATTAAGCGAACTAACTAGATACCTCAATCCTGTGCTAAATATCATGAGCACCTTGGCAGCTAGCTCTGTTTTCTCATCAGAGTGTGACGACAGCAGCACGTAACAGACAGGTGTCAAAGTACCACCACCATGTTCTTGTTCCTCTGAAAAAGAGACTGAAAGGCTAGTATTAGCCTGCGGTGAGAGCTCATACATCAAAACTTCACCGCTCACCACACAGGTCGACACACGTTTCCAACGTTCACATCCCACAGTACACGTAGTACATAGTACCGGCAAAAAAGCATTTAAATCTGAGGCTTGCTGGACTTACACTAAGTATCAATTATTATAATAAATACAATAATAATGAAGCCAAACTCATAAGTTCGCTGCACTCCCAATAATACAGAATAAACATCGCAAGGATATATAACGTAGTCAATCCTAAAAAATTTCGAAATAAATTTTTAAAAAAATTTTGAAAAATTTTGAATGAAGCCTAAGTATCCCAAGGGAACCTCATGAGCCCAAGGGCATCCTGATAGAGCCTAAGTGTGGACAAACACTACCTAATTAAAGCTAAACTACCGGAATAAGATATAATATGTATCCTAATAGGAAAAACAATAATTGTTTTAGCTAAACACTGAATTAATATGACTCCAAAACGTTATTGAACAGACAACCAGTCTTTCGATTTTGTAAAATGCAGGTGCGTCAAGTGTGGAGTGGACCATTTCTAATTTGCAAGTGCCATTTTCCCGACTTTCGAAATGCTCAGCTATTGTGATAAAGTTACGAAATCGGCGATGTTTTAATAGAATACAGTGTGTGTATGATAGTGACATACCGTCTATCATACACAGGCTGTATTCTTTTGAAAAACATCCTCGTTTTCAAAGTGATGTTAAGTCACGTTTGTTGGGTCATAACAATAAGATAAAGATCACATACTCACAATACATGTTCATTATTTCGAACATTCTTTTTCAAAAAATAAATCCATAAATTAAACTGAAATGCACACACAGAAACGAAAGTAGAATACACAGTCTGAATAAAGAAAAACAGGAACCGGAACAGTAACTAGAATAATATGGAATTGTGACAGTATGTCTACAGTTCTTTCTAGAGTCGTTTCGTACACAGGCATTTCGTACACTGACTGTTTTGTATACAAAAGAAGACGTTTCATATGTATCTCAAAGGACGTTTCGTACACAGGCAATTTCAAAGGGTTTTTCGGGTGGAGGGGGGGGGGGGGGGGCAGGCAAAAAATTATGGATACAAGGTGGAAATTTTTACATTTTCAATTTTTGGGACCCACCACCCCCGGAATGCAAATTTTTGCCAGTCATGTCTTGGACACCCACCCCTCCCGCACAGTTTTTCTTCAAAGACAATTGGGGACCCACCACCCCCAATTTATAAAATCTGTTTAACGAAGTATTCAAATTACCTGAATAAATAAAATTAAAAAAAATAAATAAATACTTTTCCCATACATGAAAGGTGCCGCAAACCAACTTGTCCGTTATCCCAGCCCTGCTCTTGGGCATCCAAGGCATCCCTAGCCACAGATGGCCCCAAAACAATCTCTCTGCATGTAAAGCCACAACGGAAATGCAGCATCAGACCCCCAGGTAACCACTGGAACCCGCCTCCACCAACTGAATTGCAGATATACACCCATTCATGTTCCAAGCAACACAACCCTTACCCTGATGTACAACATGTCTATGCTGTTCAGACACCAGTCGAATCCCACCACCAAGAAGCCCTGCCCAAAATATATTGTTCCCACCTGGATATCTTCAACTGTCCACAAGAAATAGTGGTTTTTCATTTCATTACTTTTCGGTTAAATGTTTAGTTTGTACAGGGGGGTGCGGCGGCTCAGTAGGTAGAGGTGCAGGCTGCAAGCCGAGAGGTCCTCGGTTCGAATCCCAACTGCGGCAACCGCATTGTGTCCTTGGGGCAAGACACTTCATCCCCATTGCCCACGTGGGGGCACGGTGATGCTGTGTACTAAGGCGTACTGCATGTCGATGGTGCACTTGTCTTCAACCAATGCTAACCCTGCTTGTGTGGAGTTGGTATGTTGGGGAGCTGACAGTTGCTCACCGTTGCTCGGTGGTTCTCTCCGGGTACTCCGGCTTCCTCCACCCATAAAACTGTCACGGTCATGGTTAGCCATTGTGCATAAATATGTGACCTTAAACACCAATAAATAAATAAATAAATTAGTTTGTACAGCTGGTCTGAGAGAGACCTAATACTGAAGTTCTTTGACCCATGCCAGGGTGGCTTGTCTGAGATGAATTGCCTCTTATTTATTTTTTTGTTTGTGTCACTATAATCATATTTCCTTTGAAATTATACATGTTTTCCACAATCAACATTTATATTCTATCAACCTTTCCAATTATTCCATACATGGAAGCACACTAGACCAATGGCATGAGGCACCCGAGGCTTACAGACGAATCAAATAATAGGAGCTACAAAGCACTAATAAGAGGCAGACTGCCTTAGTAGAAATATAATGGAGTGAAAATCATGACCAAATAGCTGGGAATCACTTTTTTGTTTTGCAAATTTTTGCCAGACCCAGAACAGGACCCACCCCATAATGAAGTGTAAAACATGGGGAAAAAAATTCTAACATGGAGCCCCCAACACATTATCAATGCTCTATTCTGTTCTAAGTTATGAATCTAAGCACTTGAATTTACTTTGGTTGTAATTACTTGTCTGTAAAATGATATTTGCCAAAAAATTGCATGACACCGGCAAAAACTGTTTTTTTGCAACCCCCCCCCCCCCCCCCCCCCCCCCCCCCCCCCCGGGTTTTTAAATATTTTTATAGGAAATAATAGACTACTTACTTTTGTAAGGTATAATAATCCAATAAAAAAAAATCCACATTTGAAATATCACAGAACAGAATTTAATATGTCCATCCACCACAGTATGTCGTACATTTGAAAATATTGTTAGGAAATAAAATGAACCTCAGACTGTAAAAACATCTTTCTTTGATGAAAAATCAAAACATTATGATGTGAGCTCATTGATGATTGATCAGCTTTGATCAACTCTAATGATATGTAATCACAGCATTATGACACTGGACTCAAACCAAATAAGATTAGGCCATAAAAAAAAGAACCTCTGTTTCTCAGGCCCGTGCGCATGGTCATTTTTGGTGCGCATGCAACCTTTTTATGACACCAAAAAAATCTTCAAAAAACTTTGAGATATTGTGCTCATTTCGGTAAATCGATATCGATGCGTTCGCAAATTTTAAATTAACACACTTCAAGCTTTTTCTACATCATACCTTAATAAAGTGGGTGGGTTTTAGCAATATTCACGACAGAAAGTGTTTTATTCTGTAAAAGGTAAGTCATAATGACAGCAAGAAGGAAGGTGTCTTTCAGTCTGACAACAAACAGTCACAAAGGGGAATGGTCGATTCGCACCACGTTTGATTCGCACCAACCCTCAGAAAGTCTGCAAAGTCAGGTGCTATGTTGAATGGGACACAGTCTCCTGGCATTTATTTTTAGTAACATTTGTATTGTAAATGGCCGTCATTGGGAATTTGTGTACTGTTATTTGAAACCGTTACGAGTTTCCCAGTTAATTTAAATAAATGCATTTGAGATTCAGGATAATTGGATAACTAATAGTAACCGTTGCTTGATATAAAAGTAACAGTCATAGTTGAAAATAAATCACATATAGGCAGGTATGTGCGGTCGAATTGGTTAATAAAAACACGCAAACATTCGTTTTGTATTTCATTTTCAGATTTCAAAAAAATATGATTTATGGATGAACTGCCCGTTCAAATGGGTTGTGATAATTTTGAATATAATGGGGGAAAATTGCGATTCACGATTTTATTAGGCAGGTTGTGAAAGGATTTTTTTTTTTTTGGCAAAATAAATCTCTGAAAGTTGGCACTTCGACATTTGCTTTGTCCCAGAGACGTTTCAACCCGAGACGTTTTACCCACGAGGCGTTTCGTGACTTTCGTCCTGTGTTAGAATTTTCACGTTTCACTGAAAAAACAAACATTCAAACCCCACTTCATTTACGACCCAACACCCCTATGGTGAATAACCAATATATTTGCGAACTTTTGCGTGGTCCACCAGGCGTTTGTGTGGGGGTCAAATTACCACAAACAACCTCTCGGGGAGAAAAGAAAAAGAAAAAAAAAAAAAAAACGCCCGCCCGCATGCTTTTTTGGAAAAAATGGCCTGACAAACAGACAATCAACTTTGTATGGCCTTATTTATATCAATATGTCATTGTAGTATTTTTGTTATTTTTACATATGGGTTGTTATCTTTACTTGGCCCAAGACAGTCAAAATCCTGTGTACGAAAGGTCCTAGTTCATGTACAAAACATCCTAAAAGTTTGTGTACGAAACATCCTAAATTGCTGTGTACGAAATGCTCGTGTACGAAACGTCCAGTTCCCCAATTTCATCATGTTTAAATTGGGATGCACTGTGGCATCAACTGTTGATGTGTCGGCATGTTTGAAGTTGCGACAAGGTTTCCGGACTTCTTTTGAAAGTGCAACCTATACCGTGGCTGTACCATGTAGTTGTATATTACTGCATAAGGCCATGCGCACATGCTATTGATGCTTGATAACCCCATTTGTGTTAAGGTAATTCGAATATTCAAACAGACGATCATATAGCATGCTACTTTTTGCCAAGGTGAGGCATTAGTGGTGCGGAGCTTTTCAAAACAACCAACCACCTGATGCAAAGCTTGATCTTCATAGGAAGAAAAAAACAAACATCTGGTAGAAGATGCAAGAATACAAAACATCCTGAACAGTAAACAAACAGGACGTAAACACAGGGGATAAACGGAATACCCATTCCGTAAAACAAGTTAAACTCCCAAGAATTTTAATAAACAATCTTTCTTTCTATCTTTCTTCTTTCTTTCTATACTATATTTTAGAATGTCTGTATGTAAGTTTGTCTGTCTGTCTGTCTGTCCGCTACAGAAATGAAAATGGGGCCACCCCGAGTGTCCAAGATGGGTCTACTAGGAGTACTTTTATATGGCGGAGGTCATCGTCAACTTTAAAAAAGTGTGTGGGGTGGGTGTGGGGGTGGGGGTGTAGGGGGGCACCAGAAGTTATGACCAAAATGTTTTTTACCGATGTCTTCAAAGGGGTCTACTAGGGGTATGTTTTTATCAGGAATCTAATGGTGAGGTTTAAAAAAGTATCAGGGTGGGGGTGGGGGTGTAGAGGGTCACCAAAAGTTATGACCAAAATTTTTCTCACCAATATAGGTCTTCAAATGGGTCTACTAGGGGTAATTTTTTTTTACCAGGAATCTAATGGTGAGGTTTAAAAAAGTGCCGGGGTGGGGGTGTAGAGGGGCACCAACTCAGCCTGAGCAACGCCGGGTAACCCTGCTAGTTCTCAATAAAAAAAAGTCGAAAGAGCTTGGGAGTATAACAGGAAGGTTCAGGAGAGGGCAGGGAAGTAATACTAACAAAACAACAGTGGAGTCATATTATAATGACGACCTTCAGAAGCATATCCCGAAATTGGGGAACATGAATAATTTTACATAAAAATTATAAAGTTACGGCCCTGAACATCCAAAACCACCATTATTCACTTCCAACATCCTGCTACACTATTGATTCCATGAAAACCATCATTGATTTGTGTCTGGCATCTTCAATGAAAGTGTCAATGATACTGTAGCTTAACTTGTGTGTTGTGTTTGATGAAAAGCATAATGTTCAATGTTTATGAAAGGATTATGAAATAAGACAAGAATTGTGATAACTGGGAATATGTTCATTTCTGTTCCCTGTATGCTATGTTTTTGATAAAAAATAATATGAGGTGCACACTGTACTAAAGAGCTGAGGGGTGGGTTAATATGACCTCACAGTTAATGTATGTGGCCCTCACAGTTAATGTACATCAATGAAAGTTACCAAGTTACAGTGAAATTAGTCCAAAACGAGTCATCCTATCAAGTTACATTGAAATCGCTTCATAAATATGGCCTTTAGACTGTGCTAAAGGTTTTCAGGCTTCGGGCCCCTGTAGCCGTCAGTTTCCCAATTGCGTCCAAAGGGGATGTTCTCATCTAAACATTATAAGAAGTCAACCTACCAAGTTACAATGAAATCCCTTCATAAATACGACCGGTAGACTGTGCTAAAGGCTTTTGGGCTTTGGGCCCGGCCAGCCATCATGGTTGAATGATCGCAACCAAAAGGGGACATTCTCATATGGGCATCATCTGGAGTGATCCTACGACGCTACAATGAAATCCCTTCATAAATATGACCTGTAGACAGTGCTCAAGGTTTTCAGGCTTCGGGTCCCTGAAGCCGTCACAGTTTACCAATCACGATCAAAAGGGGATGTTATCATCTAGGCATTATATGGAGTCAAACTAACAGGTTACAAAGAAATCCTTCCATGAATATGACCTATAGACTATACTAAAGGTTTTGGGGTTTTGGGCTCGGGCAGCCATCAAGACTTAATGATCGCGACCAAAAGGGGACGTTCTCATCTAGACATTATTTGGAGTCATCCTACCAAGGTACAATGAAATCCCTTCATAAATATCACCTGTAGACTGTGCTAAAGGTTTTCGGGCTTCAGGCCCCTGTAGCTGTCACAGTTGCCCAATCGTGTCCAAAAGGGGCTGTTCTCATCAAGACATTATATGAAGTCAACCTACCAAGTTACAATGAAATCCCTTCATAAATATGAACTGAAGACTGTGCTAAAGGTTTTTGGGCTTTGGGCTCAGGCAGCCATCATGGTTGAATGATCACAACCAAAAGGGGGAATTCTCATCTGGGCATCATCTGGAGTGATCCTACAAAGTTACAATGGAATCCCTTCATAAATATGACCTGTAGACTGTGCTCAAGATTTTTGGGCTTCGGGCACCTGTAGCCATCACAGTTGACCAATCACGACCAAAAGGGGATGTCATCATCTAGGCATTATATGGAGTCAACCTAACAAGTTATAATGAAATCCTTCCATGGATACAACCTATAGACTATGCTAAAGGTTTTTGGGCTCGGGCAGCCATCAAGGCTGAATTTGGAGTCATCTTACCAAGCTGCAATGAAATCCCTTCATAATTATGACCTGTAGACTGTTCTAAAGGTTTTCGGGCTTCAGGCCCCTGTAGCTGTCACAGTTGCCCAATCGTGTCCAAAAGGGGATGATCTCATCTAGACATTACATGAAGTCAAACCTACCAAGTTACAATGAAATCCCTTCATAAATATGACCTGTAGACTGTGCTAAAGGTATTCGGGCTTTGGGCTCGAGCAGAAATAATGGTTGAATGATTGCAACTAAAAGGGGACATTCTCATTTGGGCATCATCTGGAGTGATCCTACGAAGTTACAATGAAATCCCTTCATAAATAGGACCTGTAGACTGTGCTCCAGGTTTTGACATCAGTTGACCAATCACGACCAAAAGGGAATGTCATCATCTAGGCATTATATGGAGTCAACCTAACAGGTTACAATGAAATCCTTCCATAAATATGACCTTTTGCCTATGCTAAAGGTTTTTGGGCTCGGCCACCCATCAAGGCTGAATGATCGCAATCAAAATGGGATGTTCTCATCTAGACATTATTTGGAGTCATCCTACCAAGTTACAATGAAATCCCTTCATAAATATGACCTGTAGACTGTGCTAAAGGTTTTCGGGCTTCGGGCCCCTGTAGCCGTCACAGTTGCCCAATCACATGCAAAAGGCGACTTTCTCATCTAGACATTATATGAAGTCAACCCACCAAGTTACAATGAAATTCCTCAATAAATATGACCTGTAGACTGTGCTAAAAGTTTTCGGGTTTTGGGCTCGGGCAGTCGTCATGGTTGGCAGATCATGCCCAAATGGGGAAATTCTCATCTAGACATCATAAGGAGTCATCCTACCAGGTTACAAAGAAATCCCTCCATATTAAACATGACCTGCAGACTGTGCTAAAAGTTTTTGGGTTTTGGACTTGGGCAGCCATCACGGTTGACAGATCATGCCCAAAAGGGGACGTTCTCATCTAGGTATTATACAGAGGCATACTACCAAGTTACAATGAAATCTCTTCATAAATACAACCTGTAGACTGTGCTAATGGTTTTCGGGTTTTGGGCTCGGGCAGCCATAGCGGTTGACCGATCGCAACCAAAAGGGGACGTTCTCATCTAGACATGACCTCAAACCTAAATATGAAATTTCATGACGATCAGACAAGAACTGCGGGGTGTAGCCCGTGCTAAAGGAAAATGTGAACAGACTCACAGACTAACAGACTTCCGCATGCGTGATGGCAATAGCTTATATTGACTTTGTCAAGTTAAGCTAAAAAAGAGAATTTATTGCACAGATATCAGTTCAAATGTTTACTGACTTGGGCCAAACAAAAGAATGATGCTTTGCGTTAATTCCGCCGGTCTCTTCCTGGGTACAGCGCATGTGCAAGTACTAAAAGTATGGAGGGCCAGATAGAACTTTTAATTTTCGGTATTGTATGCACAATTTGGGGACTGGGGGTTCAAAATTTGTGTTTGGCCTTTGATAATGTTGAGGTTGCACCAGCTGAGTCTGGGCCATTGGTCTTAGTATAGAAATTTATAAAATTACAGCCCTGAACATCCAAAACCACCGTTATTCACTTTCAACATCCTGCTACACTGTAAAATGAGGATTTATTGCACAGATGTCAGTTCAAATGTTTACTGACTTGGGCCAAACAATCAAAAATGAGGATTTATTGCACAGATGTCAGTTCAAATGTTTACTGACTTGGGCCAAACAAAAGAAAGATGCTTTGTGCCAATTCCGGTCTCTTCCTGGGTACTGTGCATGTGCAGGACTAAACGTATGGAGTGCCAGATAGGACTTTCAAATTTTGGTATTGTATTTAAATTTGGGGGATTAGGGGGTTCAAAATGTGTGTTTGACCCTTGATATTATTGAGTTTGAACAAGCTAAGTCTGGGCCATTAGTTCTAGTATAAAAATACAGAAACCTGAGAACATTATTGATCAGTGATTTGATTTTAAAACAAGAGCACTGCCAGGCATGGCTAAATACACAAGTTCTGAGTCGAAAAAGGGATGTAACTCATGTACAAATAATTGGATGGAATCCATATTCAAACTTGGTCAGTATTATTAGCATACACATACCTACTTTGGTTGAGATCAAATAATCCGAACTGGAGTTATTGGTCTGATACCAAAAATGTTAATAGATGGTCGAATTCTAAGTCGAAAAAGGGTTGTAACTCATTTAAAAATAAATGGTTGGAACCCATAATCGAACTTGGCCTGTATTACTAGCTGGATAATATACTAAAAAACTTTGGTTGTAATCAAATAATCCAAACTGGAGTTATCGGGTGGAAACCAAAAATGTTGATACATGGCTCATGTAAAAATAATTGGATATAACCCATATTTGAACTTGGCCTGTATTACTATCGCGGTAAAACACATACTAACTTTGGTTGAGGTCAAATAATCCAAACTGGAGTTATCGGTCAGAAACCAAAAATGTTAACTGGTTGAGCGCTACAATTCTTACACTGTGCAATTGAAACGTGTATATTTTTTTCAGAAGTTTTACAAATAATGTATGATTCATATATCTTGACTTTGTTACCCTTTCTTTTGATGAAACCCATCAACATGTATACATATTTTTTAAGGTAATTAAATTTTCTTCAAGGCTTCATTTTTTATTTTACCGTATATTGTATTAATTACAGGTAACACAGGTAAAAAGGTAACTAATTAACAAGACTTAGATGTGAGTCTTCCATGGAAGACGTGTATCGCCTGCACTATATTTTAATATTTCAGACAGAATTCTAAGTGGAAAAGGGGCATAACTCTGGAAAAAATACAGCGGATCAAAAAATAAAATAGGAGGTGCACAATGCCATTATGTGATAAAGAATCACTGAAAGTTTCATCAAAATCCATTCATAGGTTAAAGAGGAGTGGCGGATAAGAGAAAGTGTGACGTGGACGACGCAGACGACGCGGATGACGACGCGGACAACGCAAGACGACAAAAGTAATCCCTATATGTCGCTCCCATTTTCGTGGGGCAGGTGACACAAAAAATGGTAAATATTGAAAACATAAGGGAAAATAAAGTATTTTGACTTTGTTTACTTTCTACTCCCAAAGGTAACCCTATTGGTTGATTGTGGTGCACAGAAGGTGTATAACAGGTATATTATCATTAATGAGCAAACAGGTAAGAACCATCATAAAAGTCAATTTTTAAAGAAAATTTGTTTTGAAGTTTTTCACAAGCCTCTTACAAGACGTATCCATTGACATATGATACTATGACAGCTAAGAACAATGTTTGCTGTGCATTGTTTCAGAGGTATGCCACAACAGGTATTACCTGTACTAAATGAGCAAAAAGGTAAATGGAAAAAATAATTGCAAATTATTGTAACCATTATGGAAAAGTTCTATCAGGATATATGTTAACACAAACAGTTGAAACTTCATTTCCAAAGGCAGAGGCCACATTTTGTTTGAAGATGGTCGCATTACAGGTATTACAGGTGTTCCATATAGCTAATTAGCAACCAGGTAAAAAATGAAGAAAAAAAAAAAAAATTATAATTTTTTTTTTTATTGGAGTCCCACAAGATACTGCCTAGCACATATCCTGTACAAATAACACTAGCATAATAACTTGTCATATTATGACAGGTAAATTACAGGTAAAATATGTGAATGAATCAAATAAGTTATAGGATAACAGGTTGTGAACCTGTCTGCACACTGCATGTGCTAACCTGCAGACACACACACAGTTCCTCCTCAAATATGTTGGATAACGACAAAAAATTTGGGTTACCAACTTATCTCTTATTTCTGCCAACAGTTCCGACACAATTTTATTGTGGTTATCCTACAACTTATATCAGGAGGTACTGTAGAAGAACGGCACACGGTATGTGAGCCAAAACAGTAGAGTAGAGGCCGAAACGTCCCACTCCCAGGGGCGAAATGTCCAAGTGCCTTGAGAACAAGTGGAAGCATTCACAGGGCCTTCGTGGGGTTATTCACTCTTTCAAAATACACAAGACTCAGGAAAGTATGAGAGGTGGGGATGAGCATCTCGACATATTTTTAAATGATATATCTGAATGGCAGTGTAAAAGAACTGTTGACAATCTACCTTCGATTCTGATGCCGGTACACATGTTTGACACAATTTGTATTTTATTTGTAAACAAGACGGCTGGCTCGCTTCAATTAAGTAAAAATATATCTTACATAATGTTCTTGACATTGGGGGAGGGGGTCCTTTCTTTTATTGTGTTCTCCGTTGGACATGTCAATTCTACATTTTTAATGCATGAATAAATATGCATGAATGAATGCAAAACAGGCACAACAGACTTGAACAGTGCAATGACGCCATTGCAAATTTCCTGAATAAATTAACTCAGATTTCGACCTTCACTTCCGTCTGGATAATTCTCATTCTGTATTGTTTTTGATGAAATAATCCACCCCCTATCATATTTATTCGGATAACAATACAATTTACTAAAATCATTGATTTTAACAACTTTTATGGACAAAACTTGTCTTGTTATTTACTGCTAAAAATAGTCCAAAATATCTGGGACAGACATTCGCATGTGCGTTTCAACTTTCATTCTCTGATTTTACAATTAAAAAAATGACAACTAAATCATCAAAACGGGATATTTACACAAGAATACATTGTTTTATTTAACTATGGATGTATTAAAACTGACAAGGGGGTAAAAGTATTTCTATCTCTTACAGAACACCCCATTCGAAAATATTTGACAACAGCAAACAAACTTGGGTCAAGATGGGGTTTTCCCATTTCGTTTTTATGAAAAATTACGTGAAATTTAATCATTTAATTTAGCTTAACACAGACCATTGGTCATCTCCGCATGCACAATTTGGTGAACTTACCAGTGGTCAATCTTATAAATACCAACCATTTCAAACCGGGCGCTATTAATTGTGTTTTATATGTAAATACAAGGGTCAATAAAACACATTACTGAAAGCCACGATCGTGGCTCCCCACACTTTACAGGAGAGCCACGATCGTGGCTTCCCGCACCCAACCAGTTAATAGAAGGTCAAATTCTAAATTGAAAAAGGTCCATAACTCATGTAAAAATATTTGGGCAGAACCCATATTTGAACTTGGCCTGTATTACTAGCTAGGAAATACACATACAAACTTTGGTTGAAATCAAATAATCCAAACTGGACTTATTGGTCAGAAACTAATTGTTTATGGACAGACAGATGGATGGACAGGTGGACAGAGACACAGACCAACTGACAGACAGACGATGACGACAGACAGACAGACAGACCATTTACATAATCTGCATGTTTTTACAAACAAAACCCTCATATAACCTAATTAAGTTTCACAAAATTAACTTCCAACAGTTCAAAAGTTATAGCCCATTGTTGATGACCAACAGCCTTAGCAATGCTTACGTCTCACCTACACTCAAGCTGGCGACAGGGTTCCCACACCTACCAAGAAAAAAAATTCCACACTTTTTCCATACTTTTTCCAGACCCTCCCCTATTCTTCCCATACCCTTTGCAGCCATCGCAGTTTTTTTTTTTAACCTCTTGGGTGAACAGAAAAATCAGATGTGTACCCATACATGTAACAAGTAGAAAGCTGTTATTTCTCAGGACCAATTTTGTGAATAGGTAAAATCCATGTGAGGGCATTTTGTCAGCACACCCTCTTTGTTATCTGAAAATATTTATGAAAATATTATAACCAAAAAGACATTTTTTTTAATTAACAATTACTAAAAAAATAGGCTGATTAAATCGTCAGATGTGTACCCATACGTGCAACTAGTAGAAAGCTGTTATTATCTCAGGACCAATATCAGGATCAAATTACACCAAAAACTATACAGTTTGGCACATCAATAACCTAAACATATATATAAAGTAACATGACAAACGGATTAATATTTTTTGAGTAATCGCATGCCAAAGAAATGGATTGGAGGAAATCTCAATTTGATGGATAAAGAGTTAATATCTCAGGATCGAATTATCAGATTTACACCAAAAACTATACAGCTCGGCACATCATAACCTGAACACAAATCTAAAGTAACATGACAATCCAAGCAAAATTTTTCAAGTTATCGAATGCCAAAGAAATGGATACAGGTGTCGGAGGAATGGACGGACGGATGTCTGCACACACAAATGACTACTTATGCGGCTACGAGTTAGTAAAACAGGATACTTATGTGGTTAAAGTCTGTTACATGGATAAATGTAGAGTAGGGTTAGGGCATTCCAGGGTGGGGTGGGGTGGGGTCAATGAAGGGGTGTTAGAGTAATGTGGCTAAGGTTAGAGTTAGGGTTAGGGTTAGCTTAGGGTTAGGGGTGGGTAGGGTTAGGGTCAGTGAAGGGTAGGGTTAGGGTTAGCTGACCCCCCAAAAATTTTTCCCCAAAAAACTTGTTTTATTATGTTGGACATGTGTTTTAGGTTAGAATGTGGCTACGAGTTGGTAAAACAGGATACTTATGTCGTTAAAGTCTGTTACGTGGCTAGCCACGTAACAGAATCTCTTATTGTGGGGTGCTTGGGGGGTGGGGGGGTTGGATAAATGTAGAGTAGGGTTAGGGCATTCTGGGGTGGGGTTTAGGGGTGGGGTGGGGTTCAGTGAAGGGGTGTTAGAGTTATGTGGCTAGGGTTAGTTTAGGGTTAGGGGTGGGTAGGGTTATGGTCAGTAAAGGGTAGGGTTAGCTGACCCCCAAAAATTTTCCCCAAAAAACTTGTTTTATTATGTTGGACATGTGTTTTAGGTTAGCCACCTAACATGTCCATAAAATAGCCACATAAGTAGCCATTTGTAAGAACGTCTGGACGGACAGACAGATGGATGGTTTATTAGATTTACATAAAAAACTACAGCACAGCACATCAGTAACCTGAATACATATATAATGTAACCTGATAATCGGATTAATATTTTTTGAGTTATCGCATGCCGAAGAAATGGATTGGAGGAGTTCTCAATTTGAAGGACGATAAAAGGTTAATATCACAGAATCAAATTATCAGATTTACACAAAAAACTATACAGCTCGGCACATCAGTAACCTGAACACATATATAAAGTAACATGACAATCGGATTGATATTTTTGGAGTTATCTCATGCCAAAGGGATTTGAGGATTTCTCAATTTGAAGGATAAAGGGTTAATATCTCAGGATCAAAGAGCCACCCCGGATGCCGACATTATGTGTACCATACATGGTATGGGTACACATAAAAAGGGTACAATTGCCAAACAGATGGATAGACAGATAGATGAATGGATTGTCAAACAAGGGCCCATCAATGGAAAATAACCTCTAGATGCTGACATTATGTGTTCCAAACCGGATGAATATTTTTCCATCATTTTATGCCACAGGAGAATGTTTTAATTGGGTAGAAGTGAAAGTATAGCAGAAATGAAAAAATGTTATCCATGTTTGTATGGTTTTATTGAGGCAGTAAAAAGTGACTTTGTGCTTTGGGATACCCATATAGGGTTATTTTCTGGCCATTTTTTACTGCTATGTTGGGTAAAGGGTTAAATGATAATATCACCTCTTGAGTGCAGTAAGAGGCCATCTGAAATGCTAGCTCATTGCAGATGGTACTTTGTTGCACTCGGGTGGTGATATATTTCAGATTTAAACCAAATTTCTGGAAATGAACTCACCAGAGAAATTTTCAGTGGGGAATTTATCCAATTCATGACAGGTTACTTCTGATGGGAAATGTTATCCATACTGCTTTGTGGTCACTAAAGTATGTTTCACAGACACAAGTTTGAAGGTTCTCTTGTGAGATGTTGGTGTAAAGACGATCAATTGTTGTTATATAGTCTGTTATGAATCCCCCGAGACAAATTGTAAGCAGAACATATTTTCTATCTTGTGTCTCTCTGGATTTCCAAATTATCGGATTGATATTTTTTGATTTATCTCATGCCTAAGGGATAGGAGGAATTCTCAATTTGAAGGATAAAGGGTTAATATCTCAGGATCAAATTATCAGATTTACACCAAAAACTATACAGCTCGGCACATCAGTAACCTGAACACAAATATAAAGTAACATGACAATCCAAGCAATATTTTTCAAGTTGTCGAATGCCAAAGAAATGGATACGGATGCCAGACGGACAGACAGTCAAAGGATGGACGAACGACGGAGGGCCACCCCAGATGCCGACATTATGTGTACCATTCATGGTATGGGTACACATAAAAATGTATCTTACAAAACACTTAAATATACATGCAATGTGTTGGAGTTCAATCTTACTGCCTGTTCCCTCAAGTTTTACCACCAATTACCACAACTAATGAAACAAAACTATTAAAATTCTTTAGTAACAAGTCAATCAACAGTTACTGGGGTTTTTTTAGCGTTTTCGATCCAAAATAGTATGTTTTCTGGAGGCCTTATGTCTTGTTAATGCCACTTACCCTGTATCTGAGATGTCAAAAGACTTGTCACAAAAGAGACATTTTGCCTTGACTTTGTTTTGAATTTTGTGTTCCCGCTAATCCAGTGTGTGTATTAGGGATTTTCCAACCATGTTTCTGAAAACAAACATTTCCCCATTTCCTTTCACTTTAATTTGTTGATGGTATTGCACAATCGCTCAACTTAGCAGATCAAACTTTCAAGTTTGTGTATTGTTTTTCTTGACGTTCACAACATAAACACGTTATCAGTAGGTCCAGCTATTTTGATCACAGAAATATACGTATCGATTAATGGTCGTTAATGCTCGTATCAGATCGGTTATTTCCATGTTGGGTTACAAAGGCCTAAATTTTACGAGTTTCGAAATTTGATTCAAAACGAAATAAAAACTAAAATAAAGAGAAATTTAGTAAGAAATTTGAATTTCATGAACAGCAAAAGTGATTCAGAATACAGTTAATTAAATTTCTATACTTTTTCCATACCATTTACATGAAAATGAAAAAATTTAAAGTAATTTATATATTTTTTATACTTACCAATGGCCCCGACTAGCTGGTGCAAACTCAAAAATATTTAGGGCCAAACACAAATTTTGTCCCCCCAAATTTGCATGCAAAACCGAAAATTAGAAGTCCTATCTGGCCCTCCATACATTTCATGCACGTGCAGATGCCAGGAATCTGGCGCCAACATCATTCTTTGTAAAAAGATTATAATATAATAATTCAGCGGGGAGGTATGAGTGCCCAGTACTGCCCACTCATGGGAGGGCCATTCCCGTCTGAGCCATTGGTAAGTATAAAAAATATATAAATTACTTTAAATTTTTTCATATTTTTATACTGTATACCAATGGCCCAGACTAGCTGAATCGTAAAAAGGTGGAGGGCCTAGAACTTCCGAAATAGTAGATCAAATCCTTCAATCCATGATGAAGAAAATTAGAATAATTAGAATTACATGTATGTCTCTTTATACCATAATAGAAAAGACATATCCTAATATGGATCCCAATTATGTAAATCCTAAATCTGAGCATGAAATCATGCTAAACAGGATGTAACAAGTTCACAAATTTTTAAGGCTAGACTGGACTAAGCCCTAAAAATTAGGATGGCATATTTGAGAATGAGAGAAAATTGCCCATAAACCTACGCCATACAATAATACTACAGCTGAACGCAGAATATAGTATGGACAAAAACAGCTTCCTTCATACCCAATAAGCCAGAGAAGGGGACAAAATGACCTTTGAACATATCTTCAAAAGAAAGAGGGGAGAGCTCTGGAATCAATAAGCGGTACCCGGAAACGACATAAATAATTATCGATCAGGCACTCAAAGATTAATTCATGAATAATAAATGGTGCTTAACACCGCTTCACAAGCCAAGACTACGGCGACAATTTGGTGAATAACATTATTCACTACAAAAAAATGCACTGCAGACGGCGTATACAGGTACGACGAAATCATTGAAATAATAATATAACATACACATACAAAAGCGAGATACGATTAACAATCTCTGCAGAGAAACACACTTCAAAGATCATTCACAGGAGGCTTCTGTACAATTAAATCCTGTAAGAACACTCTCCAACGTGTACTATTTGGTATCTACAATTATAAACATATGAGAATATGCGATTTGAGAACCGACAAAATAGAGACCAGGATCTAGAAATGGAGGAAGGTATGATTATCCGGCTCCAACACAGACCGCCCCTGAAATCTAATATATAAATGCGAATGCCTGTATCTATATCTTTATCTATCTTTGTTCCGGGTAAACTCCGTTTCTCGACCGATCGAGCTCATATTTTGTACATGGGGGTAATTCGTCCCTGCAAGTAACATGGGATGGGTGCCATGCCTGTGCGGGGTGACCTTGACCTTTAAATTTGTGACCTTGACCCTCTATTTTGAAAACGGCTGATATAACCATCTTCTCCTGTGCAATGCCGTGTAACACCCGCTAGTATATAATAATTTCTAGGTCCATCAAAGTGATAGCGTAATAAAATATTGCGCGAGTGCATTAAAATCCAGCCTGTAATCATCTAAAAACCATTAAATGGTTATGCAGTCACTTATGAACTCAAATAGCAGCAAATATGCTGATTAAATAAGTTCTTGTATATTAGAAATCAGAAAATAAACACCGGAAACTAATGCAACAGAACTGCATATATGCCTATGAGGGTGCCATGCAACATGACCCAAATGCATAGAATGTACGTATTAAGATATATATACGCGACAGTGTGTGAGTGGGTGGGGGGGGGGGGGGGGGGGGGGGATTCGACTTCATGTCAAAATCTCCTCACACACATTACTTAATCATTGCTGGTCTAAACAGCAATAATATAGTAACCATAAAGCTCCCTCACATCTGACATACTCCATTATGCCACTGAGAGCGGAGAATGAGGTGAAAAAGAAAACTTCCCTTGAAGAAGAAAATCCTCTCGTGGGGGAAGCTTCTGGCGAATGTTCAATAACAGACACTTAACGTTAACGTAATCAACAGAAACAAATGAATAGAAGGATACACATATCCTATCATTCATTCCCATGAAAACGGCTGAGCGTCAAATGTATGCGTTCAAAAGCCTAATACTGGCGACACAAATAATGGAAAGTTAAAAAATTTATAGTAATTTATATATTTTTTATACTTACCAATGACCCAGACTTAGCTGGTGCTAACTCTAACAAAACCAGGGCCAAACACAAATTTTGCCCCCCAATCCCCAAAATTTGCATCCAAAACAAAAAGAAATCATGTCCTAAAGGACCTCCATACTACGCCTCTACTGCGCATGCGCAGTGACGCAGTCGTCCCAAAATTGGCGCCAATTATCATTCTTACTGGCAGTGCCTGGTCAGCGCTATGTACTCAGCGGGGAGGCAAGAGTTCCCAACTCCAGGGAGGGCCATCCCCGTCTGGGTCATTGGTAAGTATAAAAAATATATAAATTACTATAAATTTTTTAACATTTTTATACTGTACCAATGACCCAGACTTAGCTGAATAGTAAACAGGCTGGAGGGCCTAGGACATAGAGGAAAATCCAATAAGCTCAACTATATAGTAAAGAGGTAACCCCTTAAGGAGAAAAGGAGTATTAGGCTTTACATGTATCTTTCTTCTTTAATATTAAATTAGAAAGATACACTACCCTTAATAATTGAGCACAATAACATTCATGTTCTCTATTAACATCCAGTATAACCCTTATACTAATTATTTTTAAAGCAAGCCAATAAATAAAGTAGTCCAGAGAATTGAGACTCTTTATAGTCATTTAAAAGTGTCCGAGTATTGTATATTAAAGCCCGTTTGACACTTGACATATACAAATGCTTCACACCGAGCTACACTTTAAAAATAAGACATGAATGAATTTAAACATTAATATTACACTTTAAAACCATCCCGGAAGCGACTAAGAAATACTGACTTGGAGGAGGCATTCCCTTGCTTTTCACTATAAAGCAGGTGACCTAAGGGAACACCCCCCCCCCCCCCCCTTCCCCTTGCCCTGGGTCAAATAGCCCAGAGCGAAGAGGGCAGCCGGACGGAATCACTGCTGGAACAGAAAGCCTGCATAACTATAGTTGCAACTGTTTAGTGGACGACATTCTGAGCAACAGATAACGGACCTAAACAATGCAGGTCTCCAGAAATGGACTCAATATTTCTGAGATAAAAATTCGTAAATGTGGATAGCTGAAACCAATAAGCAGCCTTCATTAAATCTGTAATAGCAACACTATTAGCATAAGCCCAGGAAGTAGAAAGAGCTCTTACTTCATGAGCAGAAATCTTAAGCACAGACTGCTGAGAAGAAGATAAATCTTCATAAGCAGTACGGATAGTTAACTGAATCCATCTAGCAATAGAATGGACTGAAATGTCCTTTCTATTAGACATCAAAGACAGAAAGAAACGTTTCCGTCCCTTTCTGATAAACTGAGATCTCTGTTTATAGATACGTAGTGCTCTAACAGGACAGAGTAAAGGCCTATGCCCGTCTGAAGACGGAAGAGCCTTAATAACAATAGGTTCCGGATATTTATTAGGAGCCTGATTCTTAGCTAAAAAACTCACATTAGTAGTGAAGGTGATAGTGTTCCCAACACTACGATAATGAGAATCATCCACCGATAGTGCATGAAGCTCACTGACTCTTCTGGCAGAAGAGAAAGCTAAGAGAAAAGCTGTCTTATAAGATAAGAATTTGAAATCTACTGTCCCAAGAGGTTCAAATGGCTTTTCCTTCAATTTAAGGAGAACCCAAGCTAAATTCCACTTAGGAATTAATCTAAGAGTTCTGGGTCTATTTATCGAAAAGTTTCTAACCAACTTCGATAAAGAGACATTAGATCCAATTTGTAAACTATCATGATGTGCATAGGTATCAGATAACATAGATCTATAACCCTTTATAGTAACAGGCTGCAGTTTGATTTCGTCAAACAAGTATACTAGAAAGTTTGCAATGTCTGGTATAGAGGGATCAAATATATCTACAGAATGATCCCTACACCAACGACGAAAAACCTTCCACTTAGCCGCATAGTTTAGCGAAGAGGAGGTCCTCCTACAGTTAGAAATCGCGTCCACTGCTCGTCCTGTAAAGCGCTTGCCATGCAAGAAGGACCGCACAACGGAAAAACGTGAAGGTTGAGACTTTGCGGGTTGTGATGGAGTTGGCGCGATTTCCCCTGCGAAAGAAGATCCTCCCGTGGAGGAAGCTTCCGCGGTAGGTCCCACAACAGACACCTGAGTAGATTTATCCACGGTCTCTGTGGCGACAGAGATGCTACCAATAGAATCTTGCATTGAGATTGTTTTATCTTTAGCAATACTTGTTGAATTAACGGCGCTGGAGGACACGCATATCCTATCATTCCGTCCCAAGGGATCGACAGAGCGTCTACTGCAAATGCTCTTGGATCCGGACACGGAGACACATACGTCTGCAACTGATTGTTGAGATGTGTCGCAAATAAGTCTATCATTGGCCATTCCCATTGGTAGCAAATCTGATTGAATACTTGTTTGTTGAGAGTCCACTCCGACGGCAACAAACGACACTTTCGTGAAAGGGAGTCTGCTAGCACATTCAGACGACCCGGTATGTGACGGACCGAAAGAAGAATGTGATGTTCTAACGCAAACAGAAGGATTCTTTCCGTTAGATTGAACAACGGAACTGAATGAGTGCCTCCCTGATTCCGTATATACGCCACTACTGTCGTATTGTCGGATAGGATTTGGACATGAGCATCGTGAATAATGTCCATCCAGTGACGTAACGCAAGCCAAATTGACATCATTTCCTTGATGTTTATGTGCTTGCACAGGAATTGCGGATCCCAAAGACCCTGGCATCTCGAATCCGTTGGGATTAATGATGCACCCCAACCTGTTTGACTGGCATCCGTCATAACGGTAAAACTCGGATCCGGCAACTGCAGCGGAACTCCTTGAGTTAACCACTGAATGTTTGCCCAAGTCTGAATCTCTTGTTTCACTTGATCTGACAAGAGAACGTCTACATCGAGCGAATGAATTTTCACCCTCCAATTCTGAGTCAGGAAAATTTGAAGAGGACGTGTGCGTAACCGCCCCATCGGAATGAGATCCGCGGCGGCTCCGCACAGACCTATCAGTCTCATAAATTCTCTCGCCGTGACTTTGTCTGCGTGCAGACAATAGCGAGCGTAACAACTGACTAATTTCGCTCTGGTTAACGGCAGACGAACGAGATTGTTGTGCGTCTCGAAGCTCATTCCCAGATGAGTGAATGACTTGGACGGCACCAGATCCGACTTCTCCTCGTTTACTATAAAACCGAGACGTCGGAGCAATAGAAGAAGATTCTGAACATCGTTCTGAAGCGTTAACTCGTTGCCGTACCTCTGAAGAATGTCGTCCAGGTAGGCCGACGTTACCGCAGACGAATGAGCTCGGAAGTAGATCATTACCGAGTTCATTACCCGAGTGAAAGCCCAGGGTGCTAGATTCAATCCGAAGCACATCGCCCGGAATTGATACACCACTCCAAGGAATGCGAAGCGTAGATACTTTCGGAATGTCGGATGTACCATGACGTGAAAGTACGCATCTTTGAGATCTATGCTCGTTGCATAATCGTTCACCCGAATACTCGCTCTGACCGATCGAATCGTCTCCATATAAAACTTCGGAGCGACGATCAGCTTGTTTATCCAGCTCAAATCTATGACTGGACGGAACGAGCCATCTGGTTTCGGAACCAGAAACAGATGGCTGTAGAATCCCGGAGATTCCTGGTTTTCTACGATCTCTACCGCGTTCTTCATTAAAAGAGACTGCACTTCTGATAACAGAGCGTCTCTTTTCTGTGGATTTGACGGAAGATGAGTCCACTTTGGACTTCGAGTTATTGGAGGCTTTCGTTTGAAGGATATCTTTAGACCTTCCTAAGTCACTCCTCTCACCCAAGGGTCGTCCGTAATCGACGCCCACTCTTGTGAAAAGCTCGACAACCTTCCGCCAACCGGAACGCGATAGAGGTTTAAGCCATCACCTCCTGGACCTGCGAGGCCTGCGGTAGGAGAAACCACGTCTTCCACGACCCGCACCTCGCCTCGTCGACCTCGGGGCGTCCGACCGATTGTCCCGGCCTGAAGGACGTCCCGAACGAGAGTCGCTATCCTGACGGTCTCTCGAATAAGACCAAGAGGACGCACCGGAACCTCTATAGGAACCTCTCTTGGGCGCATTAGACCCAGAAGTGCCTGTCTTATTCGTGTCTGCTGTATCCGACTTCTTAGGAGCAGATCTGAACAACAGAGAATCATTAGCTTTCTTTTTAATTTTATCATAAATAGCGGAAAGCTTGCCGTCAAAGAGAAGTTCTCCTGAGACCGAAGCGACTCTAAGAGAGTTCTTCACCTTAGAATCCACTAGTGTGGATGTAGCTAGGGCTGCGTCACGTCTAACCAACTCCAGATTTGCCACTGAAAGGGCGGAGTTACACGTGGAATAAGCTACTGCCCTTGAAAGAAGTCTTAAAGAGGATTGTATATCCTGAAACTCTTCCCCTTGAAGGCGCAGTGATAACGCCTTAGTAAGGTGATCTGCGTAAGATAAGGCATCTAAATTGGCTCTGTTAGACGCAATAGCTGTTTCCAACACCGCGGTTGGAATAGAAGCTGACGACGGTAATGATAGCTCTAAGTCTTCCGCCTCGTCGTCCATACGCAGAGGAACTCTCGGTATACCCTGTCCTGCCGTATCGAATTTATTCCTTGCATTAATGAAAGGCAGGTTGAGAGTATTAGCGGACAAGAAACCTGCTTTCCCCGTCCTGGAAGCAAGTTTAAATATAGCGTCGTTCAATAATTCAAATGTTCTAGCAACATTATTGGACTGCGACGGAAACTCGGGAGCGATGTCCCTGAACCGCTCAAAAAATTCAGAGTCCAATGACGCTATAATTCTCTTGTCCGGAAGCGCAGCAGTCTGGCCCGACGGAACAACTTGAGGGAGAAAGTGCCGGATGAAGTCCAAGGCAGCTTTATGTTGTTCCGAAAGGGATAGCTCCAAGTCATCCGTATCCCTTTCACCATCCGGTCGGACCTCATGATGTTCCCGGTTGTCCGCCCCCGATGCTTCGGCGGAGCGTACCGACCCAGCGCCGTCGGATAATTCTCGATCCGACACCGTTTCTGTCGGCTGCTGGGATGCTGCGATAAGCTGTGCTATCTGCACAAGAATGTCCGGCGTCGAGACCTGAGGAGGCGCAGTCTTTCGCTGCTTCGCCGAGGGCAGCTCCGCATCAGATGGCTCCCGCATACTTTTCCTATGCGAACGTCCGGAGACCATCGGTCTCGAATCCCTGGCTGCCGGATGGTGTGACCTGGTCGCCGAAGAATCCTTCATCGGCGAAGCTGGTAAAATATCGGCGGTCACGCAGCCAAGGTGCGGTCGTGTGCGCTGACGAGAAGAGGAAGCCTTAACAGTCTCTGTGGACTGCTTATACAATGGAGCGTCCCGAGCGACGGACGTATGCTCCGCTAAAGACACATTTTGTACCACAACATCTGGTCCCAGATGTTGTTGTACGAGAGAGGGACCTCTCTCGCTCGCGGCCCGGCTGGACCTGGACGAGCTAGGAACCGGACTAAAAGGCTTCCTCCGTTCTCGCTTACTATCCGCCGTCACTGGGTGTGCATCTATTATGTTTATAGTGCTCGCATCACCCAAAATTTCCTCTTGGACCGCATCGGACGAACCCGGGTGCCGAACCATTCGGTGAATGGACGCTACACCGGGCGAGCTAGCGGACGACATTTGTCTAATCTCCATGAGCACTTTTGCCGCTAGCTCTGAATTCATTTGTGACGACGGACGCACACTTGAAGAAGATAACATGGAAACATCACCCTGTTCTGGTTCCTCTGAAATAGAAACTGAGAGAGTAGAGTGACCTTGCGGAGAAAAAGCCGGTATCGCTCTTTCTCCAGAAACAACATATCGTGACACACGTTTCCAATGTTTCTCATCCCAATGTTCACATATAGGACAGGGATTAATGCGAGAACACTGACTACAATTAATACAATGATCATGAAAGTCAGAGGAAGATTTCTTCCTATTACAATTTGAACAACGTCCCTTCATTGTGAAAGAACAACAATAAGTCCTAGTTACTCGCAAAAACCCCTGACACAAAGATACATAATAACATGATCCATTAATAAATGAAAAAACAATTGCAAAACAAAATAATTTTGAAAAAATATTTTTTCAGCGAAGCCCAAGTTGCTGAAAAGTAACGTTGAGCCCCGATGGATCCGATGGCAAAGTGTGGTCAAAAATTTTAAATTTACATTAAATAATTAATGAGACACTTTCGGATAATATAAATGTATCTTATAGTGAGATAAACTACAGCAAAGGCAAACAGCCCCCCTCAAAAAAGGCTGTTGCCAATGAAAACAAACAGTGTAAAAACACCAGAAAACATGACTCCAGGCACTGAAAAAACTGGCCCGGAATCAGTCATCAATTACACTCTATCTGATGCAAAACAGAGACTCCCAGGGGAGAATCTGCAGAACATCAGATGGAAGATGCAGAACACAAACGTTATACACCCATGGGTGAAAACGTAACTATGGGGAAAATAACAGAAAACATTCTGTAACCAAGCAACTCTCCCAGGAAATTTTAGAAATGAAATTTCTCAAAAATATGCCAAAAGCATGGGAGAATTGCAAGGGGGGACTTTAGAAGGCTAGGGGAGAGGAAACACTGAATAAGCAGTGCAACAATTAGCAAGAATGACAACAAGAGGCCCATGCCTCGAAAATAGGCAACTTAACATAATTTCATCAAAAAATTTTAAGTACAGCCCTGATTATTTTTTGTCACTTCTTTTTCCTCTCCTCCTTCTATCCTCCTTAGAATCACATTTTCTCCAAAAATTACGTGTCTGGCATCCTTTAAACTGAGATTTACAAGCACAAAGATCAGTGAGATGTTGACTGATGAAGGGCCAAACAGAGAATGATAATTGGCGCCAATTTCGGGACGACTGCGTCACTGCGCATGCGCAGTAGAGGCGTAGTATGGAGGACCTTTAGGACATGATTTCTTTTTGTTTTGGATGCAAATTTTGGGGATTGGGGGGCAAAATTTGTGTTTGGCCCTGGTTTTGTTAGAGTTAGCACCAGCTAAGTCTGGGTCATTGGTACAGTATAAAAATCTATTATTCCCGTGCGCTGCAAACTTCTTAACTATCCTGAAGTGATCCTACCTACGATCATGTAATAGCCATACAGTTAGAATAAGCTCAAGATGCTGCCAGCGCTTTACTTCATACGCTGAAGTCTTAAGCACTGACTGCTGATTGGAAGATAAATTTTCCTGAGCAGTACGAATAGCTAACTGACTCCATCTAGCAATAGAATGAACCGAAATGTCCCTTTGGAAATTAATGACAAAAGAAGCATTTCTTCTCTACTGATAAACTCTGATCTGCATCTATAAATACATGAAAGGTAATAATATGTGGTCTCTAAGAACCGAGGGTTGCAAGATCCCTGCATAGAGAGACCATCGGACTCAGGATTGTAACCCAATATATGAACTCACATCCGTCATAATTGAGAAAACCGATAAATATATGCCCAAACTTGACCTTATGTTATCTAAAACAAAACAGGTCTAGAGCGAAAAACGTCTACCACTACAGTTAAGAATAACTGGAGGGGACATGTGTATAAGCGACCTATCGAAATAACATTCATAGCCGCTCCGCAAAACCCCATCTGACGCATAAAATTTCCACTGTTAATGCGAGCCAAACAACTGGCTAATTCGCTCTGTGAAACAACAGACAAACCAGCCTGTTGAAAATGAATTGTAGGATACGTGTATCTTACCATTCATCCCATGAGACATTATCTAGTTCATAATTCAAGTGATCTAAAGAACTATACACGCTATATCGCCGAACGCTCGCTTTTAGACTGACAGATTATCATAAATTACTAATTATCCAATTCCAGTCAGAATCGGTCGGACCGAGCTCTATAAGAGCCTCGAGTCACTGGCTCAGGGGTGTCTGATCAGTAAACTCAAACAGAACTAAACCCCCTATCCAAGTGGCTGTATAGACAATCCCTAAAGTAATATATAGGAGAGATACCTATACCTTCGCTATGAGTCCTAATAGACGAGCTAAGTCTAGGACAGCCTCTCCTACTCTTTCTGCTAGCGTTGGTCGAATAAACCCCAACTTGAAGAGTCAAGCAACTTAAACAGTCGAGTATTAATGCTTTCTATCAAAGACTTAGTTTCTGGAAAACTAAAGCGACCTGTAGCAAGTTTTCCACCTAATCAAATGTTAAAGATGACGACGCAAGGCTTCGTCACATCAGAAAAGCTCCCACTTAACATTTGTTAAGACAGAGATATATATTATAATAGGTATGGAAAGAATTTTTAAAAGGTACAAACGTCCACAGAAATTCTTTTCCAAATAGACATTGCGTCACAGTAATTAAAAAAGAAGTACATAAGACCATGAGTCTAAATTCGCTCTAAATAAGAAATTATCTTCTCAATTGTGTTCGAGCGAACAGCGAAATGATGAAGGTTAGGCTACAACTTAGATCTTAGCCTGCACATTCAACGCAGAGAAACTCTCAACACATCTTCCCCGGTCGTTTTTTAAATGTATGTGAACAAAAAAATGGTTAAACATAAAGAAGATGATGATAAGAAACCGTATTACTTCTTCCCACAGGAAGTTAAATATGGCGTCATCAACACAATCGAAGATCTGTGACACCCATGTAGACTTAACCGGAAAGAGATCTTATTATCCTGCTCTTTGTCCAGATGAAGTCAGCATCTAACAACGCTAGCAGTTTCTCACAATTACTCGCAGCATTGTGATTCACTGGAACAAGTTCAAGGAAACGATAATGTATAGTATCCATATCATCCATGAGTTGTTTCGAAAGGGAAAGTTCTCCTCCGTATCCCTTTCATCATTCGTCTAAATTAGTTCGAATCAGTCACCGGCACCTGAACAGGCCGATGACTGCATTGATCAAGCACCATTCAACAGCTCAAGTTTTGAGACTGACGTTGAGTGCTTCTGCCTTAGCAAGAATACTGTGATGAGCTGCGCACTTTGCAACAGCAAGTCCATTACGGAGGCCTGAGGAGCAGCAGTCATGAATTGCTTGTCCGCCAGCTGCTCCTGGAACAGCGAGTCTGAGATGGCTCTTACTGCAGACGTCCCGATGAGTGAAGCCTCATCTCCTTGGCTATTAGATGGTGCGACTTTCTTCATAAAAGATGGACCTTTTGATGATGCAGACTAGATATCCTAAGTCACTTAGCCAAGGTGTGGTCGGGAGTGCTTGGTAGATGCTGAAGAAGCCAAACTGAAGCTGTCCCCGGCTAAGAACTGAACTAAGCATACCGGACAATAGCTATGTACGAAAGCTCTGACTGAAGCAAGTTTCTACCAACAACACCTAGCCCCAGATGTTGTTAAAAGAGAGAGGGGTCTCCCTCTTGCTCGCGGTCCGGGGAGACCTAACCGAGTGTACCTCAGGACTTGCCGGCTTCTTCCTTCCATCAACACAGGGTGAGCATGATTGGATTTAATAGTGCTCGCTACACCCTTATTCTCTCTCAACCACTACGGAATACCCGGCGTCACACTATCCATATTCTAAGTAACGATCCGTCGCTCCAGCTAGCTTGAGACAAGGGGCGTAAACCCTAGTTCAAAGGCCTTGCCCTTGTCTTATATCATTGAGCACTTATGCCACTAGCTCTGAATACCATGCACATGCGACACATCTGGTGTCACGGTCCTCATATTCAATCTTAACCGTTTCACCGGCGTCAGGGAACTGAAACCACTCATCGCGGTTTATAGCCCTGTGCAATATAAAGAATACTTTATCTGTATGTAGAAGCAGCCGTAAGACTAGCCGAAACTGGCTGTCTATTCGACGGGACGTCCCAGACAGGAGGCATGGACGTAAACTCCAACTGACGCAAGTTCCTACCAACAACATCTATACCCAGATGATGCTGTAAGAGAGAGAGACCTCTCTCTTTCTCGTGGTCCAGGCAGACCTAGATGAGCGTACCTCACAACTTGAAGGCTTCCTCCTTCCGTCGTCGCTGGGTGAGCCTGGTTGCATATTATAGTGCTCGCTCCACCCTATATCATCTACTAGTCCGGAGCGGACACACGGGGGGTCACAGTTCACAGAGGCCTGAGTAACCGCTTCATCGGCCGAGCTAGCTGGCGACAACAGACTTCGTGCGGTCGTGTGTGCTTATCGAATGTAGAGGAAGCTATAAGACTAGCCGACCCCGGCAGCCTATTAGAAGAAGCATCCCGGACAGGAAGGCATGGACGTAAGCTCCAACTGACACAAGTTCCTACCAACAAGCTCTGACCCCAGATGTTGTAATAAGAGAGAGGGCCCTCTCTCTTGCTCGCGATCATGGTAGACCTGGACGAGCATACCTCAGAACTTGTCTGCTTCCTCCTTCCTGTGCTTCCTCCTTTCCGTTGTCGCAGGGTGAGCATGTTCGTATTTTTCTAGTGCTCGCTACACCCTTATTCCTCTTCTCGACCGCTACAGACATACCCGGCGTCACACCACATTCGACGCGATAGATCTGCCGGTTGAGCTAGCTGGAGACAAGGGACATAAACCTTTGTTCAAAAGCCTAGCCCTTGTCTTATATCATTGAGCACTTTTCCGCTAGCCCTAATAGTATAATGTGACGATGGAAGCACACTCCCTGACGGTGTCACGAAACCACACCATGTTCTTGTTCCTCTGTAAATAGAAACTAAAAAACTATAGTGAAATTTTTGGCGAGAGGACCAGCAGTGTCCCCTCACCACAATAGGACCGATAGTGTCCACTCGCCTAACACAAACCATGACACCTGTCATCAACATTCAAAACCTGGCATATGGAGCAAGAATTAGTGGTAGTACATCGAGTATACGTAAGACAACAACCATGTAAATAGAGGAAAGGCTTCCTCTACTTGCCCTACTATTACATAAATATTATATCTAAAATCTAACATAGGTCAATTGTACTACCACCAAATCTATAGAAATATGAGATAACATTAAAGTACAATCGATGAAATAAATACATCCAAAAGAAAAAATTCCTTCAAAAAATAAAAAAAAATTTTGAAAATTTTTTTCTTATTTTAGAGCCCAAGTTCCCAAAGGTAACAATGAGCCCAAAAAAGCCTAAGTGTGGACAAAATTATAATAATATGTCATAAAATTAACTACCACACTATCAGGATATTTAATGTTACTTACAGCTGTCGTTCCTTAAAAATAATAGGAAACTACCTAGAGCAGTGTCAATGTAAACAACTTCAAAACCGTAAACAAGATCCCAGGCAACACGGCCCGAAGTCAGTAACAGAAACAAGACTATCCGATGTAAAGCAAGATCTTCATCAGAAGAAAAAAAAAGATACATCGGATAAATGATGCATGACCAAAACGCCTAAACACTGAGGACGTAACCCTGGGGATGTACAGAATATTTTCTGTATGATACGTTAAACTCCCAAGAAATTTTTTTTTAAAAATTTCAATAAAACAAGCCAAAAAGCTTGGAAGCTTAACTGGGGGGGATCAAGGGAAGGAAAGGAAGGAATACTAAACAAACAGTGGACAAATCATTATCAATGAATGATGACGTCAGGCCCATGTCCCGAAATTGGGGACCATGAACTAATTTTTATAAATATTATAAAATTACAGCCCTGAACGTTTCAAACCACCGTTTCTTCCTTCCTTCATCCAGTTCTGTCCTTGGATCCAACAATTTAACCATTGATTTGTGTCTGGCATCATTATTAATTGAGATTTAAAAAGCACAAATGTCAGTTTGTTGTTATCTGACAAGGGCCAAACAAAGAATGATGTTGGCACCAGATTCAGTGACTTCCTGGCGTCTGCGCATGCGCGGAGGGTAAATGTGTGGAGGGCCAGATAGGACTTCTAATTTTCGGTTTTGCATGCAAATTTGGGGGATTGGGGGGGCAAAATTTGTGTTTGGCCCTAAATAGTATTGAGTTAGCACCAGCTAGTCTGGGCCATTGGTATACAGTATAAAAATACATCACTTTCCATACTTTTTCCAGGCCTGAAAAATGTTTTTAAAAATTCCAGACTTCCAGACTCGCGTAGGAACCCTGTGGTGAGACAAAAAGTTGGCCAATAAATACACAATCAAGGGTTAACAACTTTTGTCTGTTTCCTAAACAACCCAGAACTGCAAATAAATGCTATGAACCCAAAGTGTTTGCCAAAGTCGGTGCTGCTGTGATCATGAATTATCTCACTTATATTTCAAAGTGTGTGAGCTGAAAACTAATATTACCTTTGTGACAAGTAGGAGTTTCTTCTGAAGTCTTTTAATAAAATCAGCTTGTTGCTGCGCTTTATTTTTTTCTTCTGTTAACTGATTGAGAGTGGAATGATAATTTTCCTGTGCATTCATCAACTTCTTTTCGTTACCTCTCACACTAAAATATAAATTAGATAGATGATGGCTCTGCAAACATTCGAACTGTCTATTTATAATACCTACCAGATCCTCAATTCAAACCAAGAAGTATTCAAATCATTAACTGAGTTCATTGTGAGAGCTCAGTAGTAGCAATAATGGGATGGATAATACGTTACCCTCTACCAAGCAAAAATGACTAAATGCTCCAACACTGAATTCCATTAGCTACTTTTAAAACAGGAGGCCTCAGTGGACCTAAACTGCACACCTGAGAAAGTTATTTAAACAAGAATGTAAGATCACATTCATAATCTATGGCTAGTTAACTGGTTGAGTGCCAGAAGCCACTATCAGGGCTTCCAAAAAAAAATAAATAAAAGGCTGCTCAGCCACATGTCCCCCGAAAAGAAAGTGTGCATTTCGAGGTATTAATGTTTGACTGTATAAAAAAAATTTAGTTTTTCGAAGTCAAAAAAGGGACAAAACTTTAGCAAAATATTGTCGGACGAAACCTCGATATGAACTTGATCTGTATTTTATGTTGATACACCTACATACTAAATTTATTTGATCCGGTCAACAACAACTTTTATCATCAGGAAACCAAAAAACATTAATTTTCAAAGTCGAAGAAGGGGGATAACTCTGACAAAAATTGTCTAACAGCACCCCGATTCAAACTTGACCTGTATTTTATGTTGATACACCTACATACCAAATTTAATTTGCTTTGGTCAACAATAACTAAAGTTGTCATCAGAAAACCCCCAAAAATGAATTTTTGAAGTCAAAAAAAGGGGCATAACTGGCAAAAATTGTCAGACCACACCCCAATTCGAACCTGACCTGTATTTTATGTTGCTACACCTACAAACCAAATTTTATTTGCTTTCGTCAACAACAATTAAAGTTGTCATCAGGAAACCCCCCCAAAAAATTTTTTGAAGTCGACAAAAGGGGCATAACTCTGGCATAAATTGTCAGACCGCACCCCAATTCGAATCTGCTCTGTATTTTATGTTGCTACACCTACATACCAAATTTCATTTGATTTGGTCAAATATAACTAAAGTTATCATCAGGAAACCAAAGTGGGACAGATGCACGGTCGGATGGATGGACACCAGCTATTTTAATAGTCACCCGGGGACAATGAGGGAACCAGAGCAAAATCAACACTTTCCTCTCATGTGTTTCATATTCAGTCAAACGCAAATAATATTTTGTTCATATAAATTTGTTCTATTACAAATTATTAGAGTGCCCAAAGGCACTCTCCAATAATCTGTAATAAAACAAATTTTGAATCACAAATTCAGACCACCAAAAATAATCTAGCACTCAATCGGTCAACACTACAGAGGAAAGAAGTATTATAATTATTTATAACTCTGTTGTCCATATTTATAACAACAGGGACGACTTTATATAAATTTATTTTGAACACACTTTCTCATCCACCTCCTCCCTCCAAACATTTCATAATTCATCGGCTAGTTCTCTCACTGATGTGTTTTTTTTATGTTTCTTAAAACAGTCTTTTAAAAACTTCCACATCATCTGCAGTGGATTAAAATCAGGGCTCTCAGATGGCCAGTGTTCAAATTGATCAGGTTGTTCTTCATAAATGTCAGGTCATCATCATGCTGAAATCTACGTCCTTGTTTCAGCTATAAAAGGTAACAAAGTATCCTTGAGAATTTCCAGCGTAAAATTGTTTTCTAATGGTATTTTTAACAAGAGCACCACCTAGCGGGGCAACATATGCCCGTCATTATTGGAACATGCACAAGTAAAACTCTGGGGTAAAGTTTGAAACTTTTTTTCACACGACTATGTCTGCCCCCTCCCCCCCCCCATACAATCATTGCCCATTCCCCTGCCTTGTCTGGAGTAAAGGGTTTCAAATTGTATGCTTGTGTGCACACATTTCATACTGTTTTTGTGAAATTGTAGTATGCAGAATGGAAATGCAAATAATTTTTTGGTCTAGAAGATTCTCCTCGCCATTTACAATGGTAGCGTCCATTCATTGACAGGTTAACTTCATTGATAACGATTAACGATAGGTGGCACCAAGGAAAAGGACATTTTGAGGATTATAACAGCTATAAACACAAGGATTCTCGTCATTTAAAAATAAAATGTAGTTATCTGCTCCTGTCACATGCATAACGACAACTGATGATCAACATTGGTGCAAAGTTTGAACAATAAAGCAAGTAGAATGTTGAAGGAGTAGGCAACACAATAGTGTAATGTTTCAAGTACTAAAAGGGGGCATAACTCTGGAAACACAAAACAGAGTTACCTGCTCTTGTCACATGCACAACGGCAATTGGTGATCAACATGTGTGCAAATTTTGAACAATGTAGCATGTAAAATGTTGAAGCAGAAGGCGACACAATACTGTAATGTTTTAAGTACTAAAAGGGGCATAACTCTGGAAATACAAAATAGAGTTACCTGCTCTTGTCACATGCACAACGGCAATTGTCACATGCACAATGGCAATTGGTGATTACCATGTGTGCAAAGTTTGAACAATATAGCATGTAAAATGTTGAAGGAGTAGACGACACAATACTGTAATATTTTAAGTACTAAAAGGGGGCATAGCTCTGGAAATAGAAAATGTAGTTACCTGCACTTGCCACATGAACAATGGCAATTGATCAACATGTGTGAAAAGTTTGAACAATGTAGCATGTTTGAATGAGTAGGCGACACAATACTGTGATGTTTCAAGTACTAAAAGGGGGATAACTCTGGAAATACAAAACAGAGTTACCTGCTCTTGTCACATGTACAACAACAATTGGGGATCAGCATGTGTGCAAAGTTTGAACAATATAGCATGTAAAATGTTGAAGGAGAAGGCAACACAATACTGTAATGTTTTAAGTACTAAAAGGGCCATAACTCTGGAAATACAAAATGGAGTTACCTGCACTTGTCACATGAACAATGGCAATTGGTGATCAACATGTGTGCAAAGTTTGAACAATGTAGCATGTAAAATGTTGAAGGAGTAGGCGACACAATACTGTGATGTTTTAAGTAATAAAAAGGGGCATAACTCTGGAAATACAAAATGAAGTTAACTGCACTTGTCACATGAACAATGGCAATTGGTGATCAACATGTGTGCAAAGTTTGAACAATATAGCATGTAAAATGTTGAAGGAGTAGACGACACAATACTGTAATATTTTAAGTACTAAAAGGGGCATAACTCTGGAAATACTAAATGGAGTTACCTGCTCTTGTCACATGCACAACGGCAATTGGTGATTACCATGTGTGCAAAGTTTGAACAATATAGCATGTAAAATGTTGAAGGAGTAGACGACACAATACTGTAATATTTTAAGTACTAAAAGGGGGCATAGCTCTGGAAATAGAAAATGGAGTTACCTGCACTTGTCACATGAACAATGGCAATTGATCAACATGTGTGAAAAGTTTGAACAATGTAGCATGTTTGAATGAGTAGGCGACACAATACTGTGATGTTTCAAGTACTAAAAGGGGGATAACTCTGGAATTACAAAACAGAGTTAGCTGCTCTTCTCACATGTACAACGACAATTGGGGATCAGCATGTGTGCAAAGTTTGAACAATATAGCATGTAAAATGTTGAAGGAGAAGGCAACACAATACTGTAATGTTTTAAGTACTAAAAGGGGCATAACTCTGGAAATACTAAATGGAGTTACCTGCTCTTGTCACAAGCACAACGGCAATTACCGAACAACATGTTTGTAAAGTTTGAATAATATAGCATGTAAACATTTGGAGGAGTAGACGACACAAAAATTGTTTACAGACAGACAGACAGACGAACAGACTACTCCATAACATAATACGTCCGTCAAAAAATGACGGGCGCATAAAAACTAGTGTGTGTCTGTTGCTTCCCCCTTTACGAATTCCTGCCCAACAAGAAGCCTGAGGAGATGCACGGCCAGATTGATTTCCTTCTTTAGCAAGACTGTTGATTTGCATGTAGTGGGATCGTTGATTCGTTGCTAAAGATATCATTTCCCAGTGAGTCATAGCCTTAGGTCTTACTCATAGAATGTCTTTTGTTTCAACTTGTTGATCTCACTTACCATTTGATAGTATCTGGAGAAGTAAGGACGGCACTGTAATATTAAAGCTTCGAACAGTGACAAATTCCTTTTCCACTATGAAAAAGAAACTTCACGCTACATTCCCAAAGCTATACTGCTGCTGCTATTCTCAATAAAGGGTAATACAGCTAAAAAGCTTATAATGACACTAACCCGGAACGACTCATAACGCTTTAGTGTTAGTTATCTAGAATAGTATAGAAACCAGAGGGCTTCATCACATCTGACGGACTCCCTAATGCCACTAAGGACAGAGGGGGACATGATGAACATGGCACGATTGCAAGGATTATACCCGCTGAAACACTATCGATATACATACTACTACTATGCATCCAAAATAGCACTAAATATCTCTGACGCCTAGGAATACAACACAGAGAAGGAAAAGACATACTTATTCCTTCTGATGCCTCTATATCCAATAAGACAGCTGTCTCAGCCTACCAATGAGCTATCGATTTTCTATTCATAAGGAAAAGATCATTGCCTTTCTTATACTATTGCTCAGCCAAGGGGGGCGTCATTAATCGGACCAAAGGCTTTCAACACCTGAGCCGAAAGATCCGGGAAGGAAAGATCTTCGTCTACCTTAAGCTGTTTTTTGCCTAGCAAATGCAGACTTTTGTTCAGATGGAACAAGATTTTAATTCCGAGGCTTCCTGGACTTACACTAAGTACCAATTATTATAATGGCAACAATAATAATGAAGCCAAAAAGTCTGCTGCACTCCCAATAATAAACATCGCAAGGATACATAACATAGACAAAAACAAAAATTTTTGAATAAAATTTAAATGAAGCCTAAGTGTCTAAGGGAACCTCATGAGCCCAAGGGCATCCCGATAGAGTCTAAGTGTGGACAAACACTAACTAATTAAAGCTAAACTACCGGAATAAGATATAATATGTATCCTAATAGAAAAACAATAAATGTTTTTAACTAAATGTCAAGAGGAAAAACCGGAAACTAACCAACAACAGGCATAACAAAGGACCAGAGTCAGTAACCGATCAACAACCACCTGATGCAAAGCTAGATCTTCATAGGAAGAAAAAACAATGCATCTGGTAGAAGATGCAAGAATACAAAACATCCTAAACAGTAATGGACAGGACGTAAACATAGGGGATAAACAGAATACCTATTCCATTTTACAAGTTAACTTCCAAGAATTTAATAAAAAATTCTTCCATAAAAAAGCCGAGAGAGCTTGGGAGAATAACAGGAGGGTTCAGAAGAGGGAAGGGAAGTAATATTACCAAAAACAACAGCGGAGTCATATTATAATGACGACATTCAGAAGCATATCCCGAAATTGGAGAACATGAATAATTTAACATAAAATTATAAAGTTACAGCCCTGAACATCCGAAACAACTGTTATACACTTCCAGCATCCTGTTACACTGTTGATTCCATGAAAACCATCATTGATATGTGCCTGGCATCTTCAAAAATGAGAATTTAAAGCACAGATATCAGTTCATTTGTTACTGACTTTGGGCCAAACAAAAGAATGATATTGGCACCAATTCCGGTCTCTTACTGGGTACTGCGCATGCGCAGGTACTAAAAGAATGGAGGGTCAAATAGGACTTTTAATTTTCGGTATTGTATGCAAATTTGGGGGATTGGGGGGGGGGGGGCTAAAAATTTGTGTCTGGCCCTTGTGTTTCATAGTGCCTCATGTCGTTCAACGTTCCACAATTCACAAGTCATACCACTGATGAAATAAAATAATTCATTACCTACAACGTAGTTAAACACTCAGGAAATTTGAAAGAGGTTGTTTCGAGATGATTTCCAGTGAAGTGATACAAGCAAACTCAAATAGAGTCAAAAGCTGATGAAAATAATAATACCAGCGCTGTGTCATGAAATGCTTCTGTTTTCATCAACCAACAGTACACATATTAATATTCATAAGCAAGAAGTTGTGGGAGAGTTTGTTTAGATAATTAATATTCATGATGAAAGGTCATGAAGGAGTGATATGAATATTTCTGACATTACACTTGCAAAAGGATAATGGCCAACAGACTGTGCTACTCTTTTACTTCCAAGTTTATTTTGGATGTTACAAAAACAATAAAACTCAATAATCCCACAAATGTAGTTTAGTGATTTATTGATTCTAAAGGTGTAAGTCTCAACTGTTCATTTGACAAAAATAAGAATATAAATTATCGAATTATTCAAACACTAATAATTGCAACAGAACCACACCCCTCATTCCCTCTGCACCTTCATTCTCTGAAATTCTTCCCAGTGAAAACTAAAAGGTTTAAAACTCTTACCTTCTAACTCATAAGTGGCACCAATGTTTTGAACTTCATGTCAGGGACATAAAGACGCATCTTATATACAGGCTGGTAGCAATCATGAAAGATTGCTCATCAGCACCACTGTACCAAACCAGGAGTCTATTCTGAGCAGTTTTAAAGAAATGTACTGACCAAAGAGAAAAAGAACGATTAATCGATAACTGCCAAATGATTATCAATTACCAAAATCAATATACATGGCACTGCTATGATAGATAATTTACACAGGCATACTTTTAGTTTAGAAACCCTAGTGAGGATTGTTTTGTAAATGAACCTGCTGTGATTCTGAAAACTCCATAGCCAATCTCTTTGCAAATGAGTTAATACAGCACATGATAATCCCAAACAATTTTCCTATAGTGAAGCAAAAAAAGAAATACGTCAAAATGCATTTTCAACAATAGAAAAAAAATTGACTAATTGGCATGGTGGGGTGGGGGGGGGGGGGGGGGGGGGGGGGGGGGGGGTTAGGGGGGGTTTGGGTCATAGAAGTCAATTTTTTTTCTGCATGCAGTCTATCTAAATCCTTCAAAATGCAGGACAGTAACTCCGACAATTTTCATTGGATAATGGGGGGTCATCGAACTGCAGTTAGACATTGTTCCCAAAGAGTTATATACCCCAAAAAATTTATATTTGGTTACTAATGTTTAAGTTATTCTATAAACAAGAATTATACGCTATTTTTTAACAAAGAGCAATAACTCTCATAATTTTCATTGAATATAGACATTGTTGCTACAGAGACATATATCAAAAAGAAATGAAATTCGGTTTATATTGTTAAAGTTATGACATAAACAAGCATAACACTATATTCTTTATTAAACAAAGCCCAATAACTCCAATAATTTTCATCGGATATCACTGGTCATCAAACTTAACGTAAACATTGTTGCTATAGAGATATTTATCGAAAAAGAATTGAAATTTGTTAACTGTTCAAGTTATACCATAAACAAGCATTACACGATATTTTTTATTAAACAGGGTAATAACTCACATAATTTTCATCAGATATCGCTGGTCATCAAACTTGACATAGCCATTGTTGCTATAGAGACAGAAACCATAAAGAATTGAAATCTGTTAACTGTTTATCAAGTTATGCCGTAAACAAGATTTACAGAATATTTTTATTACAAAGGGCAATAACTCCCATAATTTTCATGAGATATTGGTGGGCATCGAACTTGACGTAGACATGTTGCTAAAGAGACATATACCACAAAGAATTGAAATCCGTTAACTATTGTTCAAGTTATGCCATAAACAAAGTTCAGACAGATGTATGGATGGGCAGATGGATGGGCAGATGGACAGACAGATGGATGGAGCTCTACGCTATATCCCTCCCTTGCGGGGGGATAATAATTCAGTTTGATGTAAAAATGCTCACTGAATGTTTCCAAATCTATCTCGGTGTTATATGTCATTGGAATCAAAAGATTTTGATCAGGCTGTGATAACACTTTATCATTTTTTCACTCGATGATGCAAAAAGGTATTTCGTCAATTTGTGCTTATTATATGATGTTCCACAATGATGAGTTGGGCTGTTATGGTACTGAACATCTCCGAACCTACCTTGGCCCTTCCAAGGGTTATTTGTTTTGAACCTTTTGAGGATTCCATGACCAATATTTGCAGTAGTGCTTGATTGAAATTGCTATGGGGAATTGTATGAATGTATTGGAATGTTAATTGTTTTGTTGATTTCTTCTTTTTTTTTGTTGATTTTGATTTGTTTTTACACAAGGTATTTTATCGTTCAAAGCATGTGTACTATAGAGAGGGTGATTAGAAGACCTCGGGGGTGCGGTGGCTCAGTTGGTAGAGGTGCAGACTGCAAGCCGAGAGGTCCTCGGTTCGAATCCAACCTGCGGCAACCGCGTTGTGTGCTTGGGCAAGACACTTCACCCCCATTGCCCATGTGGGAGCACGGTGACGCTGTGTACTAAGGCATACTGCACGTCGATGGTGCACCTGTCTTCAACCAATGCTAACCCTGCTTGTGTGGAGTTGGTATGTTGGGGAGCTGGCAGTTGCTTGCCGTTGCTCGGTGGTTCTCTCCGGGTACTCTGGCTTCCTCCACCCCGTAAAACTGTCATGGTCATGGTTAGCCATTGTGCAGAAATATGTGACCTTAAACACCAATAAATAAATAAATATTGAAGACCTCAAACTTGATATTCCACTGTCTGCAACAAAATTCATGCATTCATCACTGAATATATATTCGGATAAATTACAGAACAGAACTTACACAAAACTAGATCTATTGCTGAGTGCAATTCATAACCTTGGTACAGCACAGGACCCAAGAGAGAAGAAAGTTGCAAAAACTGTACATTAATACTGATTTGAATACACTTGGATTGTCATACGGCAGGGAATGCACATACTATATCTCGTTAAATTTAATCTACTTGTTTTACAAAAGAAACAGATTATATGTATTTCATAAAAATGCAATAATTTTGAAGTTTCATCCCCTTTGGGAGCCTGAAATAGGGCATGACTCACATACTTGATGCACTAACATTGAGTGCAATATCAATAACTAAGTCAAATCAAGAGAAAAAAAAAGATGAAAAAATTACAAGTTTTGCATTTTCAAGCCCAAAAGCAACTTTTGGGCTTCCAAAATTAGCCCAAATATGGACGTTAAAACTTGACTTGCTTATCAGTGAAACATGCTACTTGTTAAAAATTAACAATTTGTCTGTACGATGACAAATTGTATGAAGTTCACAATCTGGAGTCCTGGTTATGACTGCTAGCAGGTCATGAATATACCCCCTTTACAAGTTATTCATGATTGAATTTTGGAACTGACGGACGTACTGAGGAATCCTATATACCCCCGCTGAGGGTGTGGGTATAATAATGCATGTTTTGTATTAATTTCACAAAATATGGAAGTTCTTTCCAAGTTATCTCCCCTTTGAGACTTCGAAATCAGATGTGGCATACATATTTAATGCAGTAAAATTTGCTGCAGTGTAAAAAGCAAAGTTCAAATCAAAGCAAAACAAGGACAATTAGTTGACATAACAAACAGATGCTCCCTGAATGCCAAGGGTGGCTATAATTCTGCTCCCCACCCCCACCCCCACCCCCACCCCCAACCACTGCCAAGCATGAGTTTCTGGTCATTTGTCTTTGTTGATATGGAATTAATAAATATCTTATCTTATCTCCATTAAACCATACAGCAGGCCACTAAATGTGTCCATGGGACACTGATGCCCCACTTCAAGAAAAGCTATATATTAGTGGTGAACAAAGTCCAAAAAAGGGCCATAACTCAGATAAAAATGATCGCGCCACACTCAAAATCAAACCTGTCAGGTATTTTGTCTACAGTAAGCAAAATTCCAAGTTTGATTGAAATCGGACACTTGTAACTCAAGTTCCCATCTGGAAGATCAACATGTTTTTTAAGTCAGAAAAGGGCCATAACTCTGTCCCCAAAAATATGGGACCAAACCCACTATCAATCCCAATCTGTATTATGTGGTTATAAACCTATGTATAAAATGTGTTTCATTCCGTTCAATCAAACTAAAGTTATCGTCCGGAAACTAATATCTCAAAAAGGGTCATAACTCGGCCAAAAAATCTATCACTCCCAACCTGTACTATAAGGTTATAAACCTATGTATCAAATTTTGTTTCAATTTCATTTCATTCACTCAAACTAAATTTATCGTCCGGATAATTATATGTGGTAATAAACCTATGCAGTAATTTTTAGGGTACTTCATTCTACTACTTATAAGGAAGCTTTACACCAGGGCCTAGAGACACACATGAGATGCAGTGGGTTATGGGAACTATATTTTGGCAAGGAAAGTATTACTGATAATGAACACTATGCTTTTACTGATGTTTTTGTGATACTGTGATTCAATAAATAAAATATGACCCCCACTGGAACCTTACTGTAGAAAACATGTTCGTCTATTCAGATATAATAGGACCAAGCAAAAAAAGCTGAAATTGTAGGTCCTTTAACCCATAAAGGCCCAATTCCGACTTTACAACCTCAGAACAGGTACCCTTTACATGCAATCATGAGGACATCTTGATGAAAATGGACATATTACCTTGACAGTAGTTTCTTGTCCAGTCTTGGCTGCCTACATGGGCAGCCAAGACTTGACTAGAAGTCACTACTTAGCTACTGGCAATGAATAGATTGTGGTCTTGCAGGGATTCAAAGAAATTTTAGGGTTGAAGAGGGAGGCATAAATATAAACATGTCTTTGCACTTGTGCTGAAGTTGTAATAAAACCACAAATTCTAAAGGTGTGTTAATGCTTCTGAATGATAACATTAGAAATGTTGTATCAGGGAGAAATGTGATTTCCACTTCACTAAATAAGCAAATCACTAATATGACCCTGAAATGCATTCCACTTCCCATTTTGAATGAACTCATGATCAAAGGTAGACACTGGAAACCAGACAAAACAAAAGCTGGGGAAAGAATGGCAATCAATCTGTATAATCTTGTTGATCACACTCTGTTGGATCAGTGCTTGTGAAATGGCACAGCTTCTTTTCCATTTCAATCAAGCCACAACCCTGTGCATACAAAGACCTGATGTTTCTGGAATGCATAGATCTGAAAATTGACAAAGAGATTCCCTCTTGTCAAAAATATACTGGGCTGGAGAGTAACCCAAATTGTGCAGACTAGAATGTGCCTAATTATAACCACAGTTTGTTGGCTCTGTCTTGAAGGTGTCAGCTTGCAAATCTGATATTGAAGCAAAACGAATGTTTTCCTCCTCGATTCAGAAGGTGAGCCACCAGTCCCTGGGACTCAGGACTCATGATATCAGCTTATGTTTGATGACCTGACCCTATGATCATATTCTATTGAATGCCATGTCAAAAGGAGTGTATGCATTGGCTATTAGTCTGCAATCTGTTATGGGACAGGACAGACCAGATGAACATCTAGAGTAGGCCCCTGGGAATAACACGTTTTGACTCCAATGGAATTATAAATTGAATCAAATTCAAATTGAATTTTCAACAATTTCAAGTCTGTTACATAAATGTTCTAACAAAATTCATGAAGCGATAATCAAGTCCTTTTCCATTTCTCATTTTGCCGGCATTCACACCCATTGCAATCTCCCAGTTTTAGAAGACATTGTGACGTGCAAGTGGACTTTATTTTCTATAAATCAGAATTTCAAAAGGTCTAAAATCATGATTATGGAATTTATGTTCAACTTCCCGACTATTTGGAGAAAGGATTGAAATTTGAACATTTGTATAAAAGAGATTTTTATAGAGCAATTAACTCTTAATCTGCTGAGTATTTTCAAGATATTTATCACCAACTCTAATCATGGCTGCTTCAAAGCAGCCATGATTAGATTTGATGAAAAATTGATCTTAACATCACACAAGGAATCATTGGTGAAAAAATCCATTTAATTTACAGGTGGAACATGTGATTAAATATATTTAAATTATACTTTTTTCTTCAGCAAGATAAAGTCTGTCCTTGGCAGGAATATCTGCCATCAACATGCAAAGAGTTATAAGACATCTGCTGTTATATCAATCTGAACTCGAGAAGAAGACAATGCATCTCTTCATAAACACAACTTTGACACAGTTTCTTCATCAATATTCGTCTGATTTATGTTAACAATAAAGTTAATAATCAAGAACCACGGGTGATTTATCAGGAGATTTGAACAACAAAAAAAAACTTGTAGTATTTGAGTTATTAAGCATATTTATCGACATTTTAATCCTTGAATTGCATTTTATCTGTAGAATATGTCCATTGAACTGAAACAAGAGGCCCCAAGGTGCCTTAATCGCTCACCCAACAAAGGGGTTCAAAGAAGAAGATCACATTCAGTTAGTCATGGTTCATCAACACTACAGAGGAATAAAGTCATGAAATTATTCATAACTCTAGTGTTCATGTCAAATGATTATTATCATAGGTCTTCCTGACTGCTTCCAATTCTATCAGCTTTAGACCGGCACTGCCAAACTTCCAAGGGTTAATATGTCACTGCAGTTTGAAATGCAAATTTTAAGGAAAAAATCCCACTTAAGAATGGATCTGAACAAACTTGGACCCCCCCCCCCCCCCCCCCCCCAGAGGAGAGCCCAAATTTTAAGGCAGGGACTGAATCTGATCTTCCCAGAGATGTGATATACCAAATATGAAAAGATTCTCATTGGTGATTGTGAAAAAAGGAGTTTTGAAGAAAGTCCCTCATATTGCACTATGTTAAAATTCAGGCTCCCATTGGGAGCCCAAATATTAACCCAGAGACTCAATTTGAACAAACTGAATCAGCCCCAACACACCTGTAGGTATTGAATTATTTTATTTCATCAGAGGTACAGCTTGGGAATTGTGAAACATTGAACGACATGAGGCACTATGAAACATATGGCTGACGGTTTATGACAATGACCAATAAAGTATTTCTTCAGAAGCACTTTGATGTACAATCAAAGATTCCAACTTGAAAGCGTGTTGACCCTTTGTCTTAGCTCTGCGTATTAAGCCGTATTTTACTGTTTGTTAATAAATACATAACCCCAAAGTTGTTATTTCGATACATGGAATTAAAAACGTGGTACATAACTGCAAATAGTGGGACAAAAATTACAATGTTACATTGATCCACATGAAAATAGAAAATCCCAATTGGTCATGGCCAAAAATGGTAATCGATTGTGCATATGACAAATGGTTAATCAATTAATCATGGCACCACCTTCTAGAAACAACCTTCTAAGATGATTAAATCTCTAAGCCTGTCAACATCCACTTGGAGAACTATTAACTGAGGTAAGTTGATTCACCTCCCAAGATCAAATGACTAATAAAACACAAAATGCCTGGCCAAGTGTCATAATCCAGATTACTTTTAGTTTCTCTATTAACCCTTAAAGGCCTATTTCTGACTTTTACAACTCAAAATAGGTGCCCTTAACATGCCATCATGAGAAAGTTCTGCTGACAATAGGTAAATATCTAGGCAGTGGTTTCTAGTTATAGCCTTGGCTGCCTGTAAAGGCAGCCAAGACTTCACTTGAAATCAGTGCTAAGCCACTGGTCATTTAAAGGCTGTAGGCTGATGGGAATTCAGGATACTTGTCCAGGCCTTTAAGGGTTAAGAGAAATAATTCCCATCAGCAGCCTTATAATCTTGGAAAAAGAATCTTCCTTTACCTCTGCACACTGAGGTCAAAATATTAAAATTTCAACCCGCAAATGATTCCCATAATGTACCTAAGAATCTGACCAATTCAGTGTGTAAGCTCTGTCAAACAAGATTGAAATGGTTATATTCCCAGCTTCATCAAAGGAAAGATTTGCGGCTTGAAAGGTATGAAATTTTGACACAATTATGCAGAGGGTTAATATTTTGGTGCACTGAAAAAGTACATGTGTTATGCCCTATAACTAGGCAAATGGTGCAGCTACTCCTGCTATTAGAAGACAATAAGTGTATGGCAGAATGTCTATAATGATATTAAGGATGTGTAATGAAACTGGATGATGTATCATCACAATGTTTCTGAACATTAACTGAATGTAGTAAACAAACAGAAATAAGGTACAACCCACTGCAAGGATTTCTAAGTTCCAAAAAGTGGAAAAAGGTCCATAACTCTAGAAAAAAAAATGGACAACACCTGTAACTTGTGAATATCCTTTCCCCCATGGTGATCTATCAGCTTACCAAAGATCATTTAAATCCAACATCCACTGACTGAGATATGAAGGACTGAAGTTGTTACGGATAGACAGAGGGACGGACAGATGGACAGACAAACAGATGGACCCCATTTCTAAATCCCCACAAATTTTGTTTTCGCAGGGAATAATGAGATCTAGTGACCATGTGAGCCATGCATGATGTTTGAGAATCATAACTGAACATAGAACATTTTTGAAAATCAAAGCCCGATCATTCCTAGATGCCATGATGATCAAAACCTACAAATGTAAAAAATTTGCACAATTCACTCTTTTGAAGTTGTTCTCTTAACCCTAAAGGGCCTAGAGATTTTTACATATTTTTGCGACATTTTTGGCAGTCTACATCCTGTGACTGCTGGGGTTTTTTTGCAAGACTACGCTGCCTATATAGGCAACCAAGACTAGCCTAAAAACTACCAAGATGCTTAGAATGTTACTTGGGAGTTAACCCTAAGACTGCATGTAGAAGCACCTGTTCTGTGGCAAAAAAAATGTGATCCATGTCAGAATTTGGTCCCTTAGGGTTAAATTCTATAATTCAGTTGTCTGCGTGAAAGTTTTCAAAGAATGTTTACAAACGGAATGATTATACCTTTTCAGTCCTGACAACAGAATTTGACTGCAAAGCATTCCAATTCATTTTAATCCCGAAGTCTAATAATGGGTTGAGCATGTTTTTGTTATTCAGTCAGCTCTTATTACAAAGAACATTGATGAGGGTGACTGGAAATATAGTATCTTTTGCATTTGGTTCCTTGCAGTTTGAACTTAAAGACTAAAATTAAACACATAAAAAATCTCATACAGTGTCTGTAACTGTCCTTGCTTCTCTAACATAATGGCCTCTGAGGCTTGAAGTTCTGCAACTCTTCTGGCCAGCTCAGTTGGAGATCTAAAAGTAGAAACAAGAGCTGCAGTTATATGAAAAGCACCACAGGATTGCTAATCCCTACCACCAAAGGCAACAAAATTATAATTCATTAAAATTACAGGCAATGTGAGAAAATGTATTGAGAAATATGACTATAAAGTGGTATCATTTGGGTGGGTCCCATTTGTATAAAGAGTCCCATTTGTATAGTGTAAAATGAATTAAACATTTTATGGTATTCAGCTGCTACCATAGAAGAAATGTCCAGGTTTTCAATGATGTTATAAATGGACCATTTTTCCAGGACCTGGAATTATAAATCCTAAATACATATTTTTTCAGATGGTGTGTGTGTAGGTGAGTGTGTGTGTGTGTGTGTGTGTGTGGGGTGGGGGGGGGGGGGGGGTTCAAATCATCCAAAACTTAAAACAACAAGACCAATACTGGGTCTGGACATGCGTCGCTGCAAGCAATTGAATCGGCAAACAGGAAGTGGCTGCACAGCAGATCTGAAAATTTCTTACACGATACAACTCATCATTATGAAGCAGCAGACCAAATATAAAATCAATCCCTTGCATAGAAGCCGAGAAAACCTTGATGTAAAATTTCAATGTTCAGTGGGTACTGTAAAATTTCACAGTATCGGCAAACAGGAAGTGGCTGAACGGCAGACCTGAAAATTGCATACATGATACAACTCATCATTATGAAGCAGCAGACCAAATATAAAATCAATCCCTTGCATAGAAGCCGAGAAAACCTTGACGGAAAATTTCAATGTTCAGTGGGTACAGTAAAATTTCAAAGTATCGGCACACAGGAAGTGGCTGCACGGCAGATCTGAAAATTGCTTACACGATACAACTCATCATTATGAAGCAGCAGACCAAATATAAAATCATTCCCTTTCATAGAAGCCAAGAAAACTTTGACGGAAAAAGTGTTTCGGACGGACGGACGGATGGACTGACGGAGAGACTGACTGATGGAAAGACGGACGGACGGACGGAGTCGAGAGGTTACTAGACCTGCTCTGCCACTGGCGACGCAGGTAAAAATTAAAAAAGAATAAAAACTAGTTTGTTTATCCTGGCTAAGAATCTTCTAGAGAAGAAATAGCATTTTAATCAGCCAATTGAATTCTGCTATTCAAAAACACCCCAAAGACAATAACAAAGATATTGTCCTTTTACAACTTACAACAAATGGACATTCACAATCCTTCTCTATATTTGGCAACAAGATTCTCACAAGGAGGCAAGTGAAATTTTGTTTGTTTGCATGAATCAAGAACACATTTCCTAACAAAGCAGCACAACATATTTGAATCAAATCAGCCAATCAGTTCCAAAAATGGAAATTGGTCCAGAGGTTTTGGAGAAGTTGTAAATGCCACTTTCACAGATGATGGACAGATGATGAACAGAAGACAGAAACAAAAGCACTGTTGGGCGGAGGCATCATTATATGGACACTTAATGTAAATTCAGTCATTTTGCATTGCAATACATACCTCATACATTTCAAATACATCTTAATGTACTAAGAGAACTAGAAAATGGGATGCATCAGTCATTAGTTTTTTATGGAGTTATCAAGATGCTGACAAGGTGGCCATATTGCATATGGCAGAAAACTGATTATCGAAAGGAACCTTCCTCTTGTCGCCACCAATCCACCACTAAAAAATATGACACAGAGTGCAATTCATTTTCAAGTTATTGCACAGACAAGCAAAAATTATAGATATCACATCAAAGGTACATATGAAATTTCGAAAGAGATGGGGTAAGGGATGTGGCCTGTAGGGTGTGTTAATGGGATTGTTGACAATTTAGATGCCAAATCCAAGATGGCTGCTGACAGCCATGTTTTCAAAAAAATTCGGAAAAATTTGATAACTCCCACCTAAAAATCACACCATAACTACATATGAAATTTGAAAAAGATTGTGAGAGAGATGAGGCCTGCAGGGTGTACTAATGGAATTGTTGACAATTCATAAACCAAATGTGCAAACTCAATAATATCCAGGGCCAAACACAAATTTTGAACCCCACAATCCCCAAAATTTGCATACAAATGTGAAAATTAAAAGTCCTATCTGGTCCTCCATACTTGTTGTACTGCGCATGCGGGGTAATCAGGAAGGTACCGAATCTGACACCAAGCATCATTCTTTGTAGTTGTGCCTGCTAGATGTTATAAGCTAAATGTTATAAACCAGTGGGGAGGTATGAGTGCCCACTCATGGGAGGGCCATACACGTCTGGGCCATTGGTAAGTATAAAAAATATACAAATTACTTAAAATTTATCATATTTTTATACAACAATCAATGGCCCAGACTAGCTGAATTGTAAAAAGACTGGAGGGCTTAGGACTTTAAGGAAAATCCAATCTCTCAATTACTTCGGTAAAGGATAGCTCCTACAGGAGAAAAGGAGAAGATAGGAATTATGTATGTCTTTCTCCTTTACAAGAAAAGAGAAAGGCATAACACCAACAATGTAATTGAGTATTACATAATATATATTTCTCCATTAAATGCTAGCAAAACCCATTATGCTAATTCGGTGATGGAAAACCAATATATAAAGACAGAATGTGACTATTTATACTCATTTAAAAGTGTCCGAGGATTGTATATTAACGCCTGTTTGACACATGACATATACAAATGCTTCACACCGAGCTACACATTAAAGCCATCCTAGCACCGACTCAGGACTACTGACAACGGAAAAGGATAAATATCCTCAGAACGAAGAGGGCAGCGGAACAGCGTCAATGCGAGAAAGGACTGCCTAAATACCTATAGATTTAACCATTAATGGACGACATTCTGAGCAACAGAAAGAGGACCCAAAGATCTAAGGTCACCGGAGATGGACTCTAAATTTCTCAGGTAAAATTTGGTAAATGAAGAGGACTGTGTCCAGTACACAGCCTTCATGAGATCAGTAATGGCTGTACTGTTAGAATAAGCCCAAGAAGTGGACAGTGCTCTAACCTTGTGCGCTGATATCTTATTAACAGAACGTTGATCCGAAGATAGATTTTCATAGGCAATGCGTATTGCCAACTGAATCCATCTAGCGATGGCATGAACAGAAATATCCATTTTTGTTAGGAATCAGTGAAAGAAAGAAACGTTTTCTTCCTTTTCTAACAAAATCTGATCGACGTTTATAAATGCGCATAGCCCTGATTGTACACAACAAAGGTCTACGGTTATCTGAGGATGGTCGAGTCTTAATGACAATAGGCTCCGGCTGCTTGTCTGGAATCTGATTCTTAGCCAAAAACCCCACTTCCGTAGTTAGGGTAATGGTATTACCGAAACTACAGTAGTGAAATTCATCAACAGATAAAGCATAAAGTTTACTGACTCTTCTAGCAGATGCAAAGGCTAAGAGAAACGCCGTTTTATAAGTCAAAAATTTGAACTCTACGACGTCCAACTGCTCAAAAGGAGCTTTGAGCTTCAACAGAACCCAAGCCAAATTCCACTTAGGAATTAATCTGAGGGTTCTAGGTCTACTGATAAAGAAATTTCTAAATAGCTTGGATAATGGAGTATTTGATCCAATAGCCAAGTTATCATGATGAGCATAAGTATCTGATAGCAAAGACCTATAGCCCTTAATAGTGACGGGCTGCAGTTTGAGATCGTCAAACAAGTAGACCGAGAAATCAGCAATAATTGGTATGGGCAGATCGTATACGTCTATCGACTGATCCTTGCACCAACAGAAGAAAACCCTCCACTTCGCTGTGTAGTTCCACAAAGAGGAGGACCTCCTGCAGTTAGAAATTGCATCCACTGTGCGTCCTGTAAACTGTTTCCCGCGCAAGAAGGACCGCACAACGGAAATACGTGAAGGGTTGTGATGCAGTGCACGTGACTTCCCTTGATAAAGAAGGTCCTCTCGTGGAGGAAGCTTCCGGGGAATGTCCCATAAAGGACTCCGGAAAAGATGATCCAAGGGTTCTGTGACTACAGAGGTGCTACTAGCAGAATTTTGCAACCAGACTGTTTGATCTTTAACAGAATCTGCTGAATCAACGGATCTGGGCATGGCGACACGAATGTCTGTAACTGATTGTTCAGGTGTGTCGCAAAAAGATCTATCATGGGACGATCCCACTGGTAGCAAATCTGTCTGAATATTCGCTTGTTGAGAGTCCATTCCAATGTTAACAGGCGACCTTTCCGAGAGAGTGAGTCTGCTAGTACGTTCAGACGACCCGGTATATGACGGACAGAGAGATGAATGCCATGATACATGACGTATAGGAGAATCGTCTCTGTTACTTCGCATAATGGAATCGAATGAGTGCCGTCTTGGTTCCTGATGTAATCAACTACTGTCGAATTTTCAGACAGAATATGAATGTGATGTTCGCTATTAGGCGAATCCAGTGTTGAAGTGCTAGCCATATTGACATCATCTCTTTGATGTTTATGTGCTTCTCTAGGAACCGAGAGTCCCAATGACACTGACACTTCATGTCTGCGGGACTTAGGGTTGCACCACAGCCCGTCTGACTCGCATCCGTCATAATCGTGAAAGCCAGATCCGGCAGTTGCTGCAGATCTCCCGGAGTTAACCACTGAAGATCTGCCCAAATCTGAACCCTTTGTTTTATCAGGTCCGTTAAAACAATACTGGTTTCGAGCGATGCATCTTCACACTCCAGTTCTGAGTGAAGAATATCTGGAGGGGACACGTGTGCAGACGGCCCATCGGAATAAGATCCGTAGCTGCTCTGCACAGCACAAACTGTTTCCCATCAGTCGCATGAATTCCCTCACTGTTAATGCGTCTGAGTGTAGACAAAAGCGAGCATAAGAACTGACTAATTTCGCTCTAGGTAACGGCAGTCGAACCAGATTGTTGGGAGTCTCGAAACTCATTCCCAAGTGAGTGAACGACTTGGACGGAGCTAGATCCGACTTCTTCTTGTTTACGATGAAACCAAGACGTCAGAGTAATAGAAGCAGACTCTGAACATCGTTCTGAAGTATAATTCTGTTGCCGTATCTCTGCAGAATGTCGTCCAAGTAAGCCGACGTTACCGCAGACAAATGAGCTCGGAAGTATGACATTACCGAGTTCATTATTCGAGTGAATGCCCAGGGAGCCAGGTTCAGACCAAAGCACATTGCTCTGAACTGATAAACCTTGTATGGCGAATCGCAGGTACTTTCTGAATGCCGGATGTACCAGGACATGAAAGTAAGCATCCTTTAGATTTATGCTTGCCTAATAGTCGTTCACTCAAATGCTCGCTTTTACCGACCGAATGGTCTCCATATAGAACTTTGGAGCCACGATAAGCTTGTTTATCCAGCTCAAATCTATTACCGGTCAGAACGAGCTGTCTGGCTTCGGTACGAGGAACAGGTGACTGTAAAAATCCTGAGAATTTTGATTCTCGACGACCTCTATTGCTTCCTTTAACAAGAGAGACTGTACCTCCGCTAGGAGAGACTATCTTTTGAAAGGATCCGCCATAAGATTTGTCCAACACGGACATCTCATTAGTGGGGGTATCGCTCGGAATGATAGCCATAAGCCATCTGAGATTACACTTCTCACTCACTGATCTTCCGTGACTGCTAAACAGTTTCTCGCGAAGTTTGATAACCTTCCGCCAACTGGCAAGCAATAGAGGTCTTGAACATCACCTGTAGGACTTGCAAGGCTTACGGGAGGAGAAACTACATCCTCCCCACGAATATCCTCGCCCCGTTGGCTTAAGGGCGTCTGACCGATAGTCCTGTTCAGACTTACGCCCCTTTCCCGAGTCGCTATATTGACAACCTCCGGAGTAATTGTATGAGGGTTTCTTGTACCCTCGCGAGGAGTTCCCTTTTGATGATTTTGATTTGGAACATCCTCGCTTATTCCGGTCTGCTGAAGCAGGTTGTTGAGACGCCAACTTCAATAGCAGAGCACTAGACGCTTTGTTAGTAGCTTGTTCGTATACTAACAAAAGCCTGTCGTCAAAGATAGTATGTCCAGAGACCGGAGCGACCCGGAGAGAGCTTTTCACCTTGTCATCTATAAGTGATGACGACTCAAGGGCAGCATCACGTCTAATTAACTCCAGATTACCCACTGTCAGGGTGGAGTTATACGTGGCATACATGATTACCCTGGAAAGAACTCTAAGAGAGGTACACATGTCCTCAAATTCCTTTCCGTTGCGCCATAGCTCTGGTAAGTTGATCTGCTTAGGACATTGCGTCCAAATTCGCTCTATTCGATGAAATTGCAATTTCCATTACATCTGAGCGAATACTGAATGATGTTGGTAAGGATATATTTAAATCCCCGGCCTGCTCATCCAAATGCAGTGGAGCTCTCTGCACATCTTCTCCAACCGTTTTAAATGAACGTGGTCCAAGAAACGGTATATTTATGAAAGATGTTGACAAGAAACCGCCTTTTTTCCTCGCACTTGAGAGGTTAAATATGGCATCGTCTACATGGCCGAAGGCCTGCGACACCTGCCTAAACTGAACCGGTAAAAAAAGAACTTCTTCCTACCTCTGCATAAAGTCTGCGTCTACAGACGTCAGCAATTTCTCTCGTGTTGTCGCAGCTTGCTGATTCGGTGGAACAAACTCAGGGTAGTATTGATGGATAAAATCCATTGCAACCATGTGTTGCTCCGAAAGGGAAGGGTAATCATCCTCCTTATCCCTTTCACCATCCGAGAGAATCAGTTGCGAATCTTGATCCATTACATCTGCGTGAACAGACGATTGGACCGACCCAGCACCGTCCGCAATCTGCTACTGCATGTCCGTCATCGAGGCCTGAGGAGCAGAGGTTTTCTGTTTCTTAGCCGCTTGCTGCTCCTGGGATGACGTTGCGGAGATGGATCTCTTCTACGAATGTCCTGATGATCAAGGCCTTGGCTCCTTAGCTACTGGATGGTCCGACTTCACGGGCGAAGAGTGGTTCCTTCTTCACACAGCAGGCTTTATATCTGAAGTCGGTAGCTAGGATGCGGTCGTGTGTGCGTAACGATCATAGCGGGAAGAAGTCGTGACTGTAGTCGAGGTCAGCTGCAGTCTAGCCAGTGCATCCCGAGCGGCAGGTCTGGACATATGCTCTGGCCCACGAAGAGTTTTTCATGACAACATCTGGCCCCAGATGTTGCTGGGTTAGAGAGGAACCTCTCCCGCTCGTGGCCTTTACAGACCTCGCCGAGACTCCCGACAAAAAACTTGCTGCCTTCCTCCCTTGTTCCGTCGTCACTGGGTGAGCTTGTTTTGTTTTTAACTACCCACTACACTTCCTTTGACCGCAATGGACATACCTGCTGTCATGGCTCCCACGCAATGGACATACCTGCTGTCACGGCTCCCACGGCTCCCACGGACAGAGTAACCGCTTCACCAGTCGAGCTGGCTGCTGGCAAAGGATTAAAACCACCGCCCAGTGGCCTTATCCCTTGCCTAATATTCAAGAGCACCTTAGCAGCTAGCTATTTGCTCATCAGAGCGCGACGATGGTTGCACACTTTTGGTAGGTGTCACATTACCATCACCCATGTTCTTGTTCCTCTGAAATAGAAACTGAATGAAAGTGTCAATGACACTGTAGCTCAACCTGACAAACTTGAACTTGGTAAGTTATAAGTGAAATGGCAAAATTGAAGATCATTGGTACCAATGTTATTTGGTGAAATTTTAACATAACAGTATTGTGTGTCCACACATCAAGAGTAATCCATGCATTTTTAAATGTAAACTGTAAGACTGGCTAAAGGAAGAATGTTGATACACAAATGCAGTAAGTTCAGAGGTTATTGGAAATGGCAACTTTTTCACAGAAATGAATGCTAATCAATAGCTCTTATCTAAAGGTCGTGCCCAATGAGCAAACCAAGTTCAATAACAATCCTATGATAAATGTGGCCTGTAGGCCATGTCAATGAAGAATGCTGAAGCACAAATGCAATAAATTCAAAGCTTGTTGCTAACAGCAACAGTTTTTGATGGAAATGAAAAGAAAATCGATAGCTCCTATTTTTGTCAACCTGCATAAGCACACAAAGTTTCAAAACAACCTGATAATGAAAGCGCCCTCTGGGGCATGCCAAAGAAAGATGTTAATGCACAAATGCACTACGTTTGAAGGTCAATGCTTGTGGCAATGTTTTTTTCTCTTTTTTTATGGAAATTCATAAATATACCCTGCAGAGAGTGCAAAAGGGATAGGTTGCTACACAAATGCATTAAGTTCAAAGGCTGGTGATAACAACAATAATTTTTTAAAGGAAATGAAAAAAGTCAATAGCTCACATCTGGAGGTCACCCGGAACACACATACCAAGTTTCAAAGTGATCCAATCATAAATGTGCCCTGAAGGGTGTGCCAAAGGGAAATATTGAAGCCTGACTAAACTAAGTTCAAAGGTTATTGCCAGCGGCAACATTTTTTGACAGAAATGGAAGAAAATCGAAAACTCCCATATAGATATCACCCCACACAAGCACACCAACTTTCCAAGTGATCCAATTATAAATGTGCCCTGCAGGGTGTGTCAAAGGGAAATATTGATGCATAACTGCACTAAGTTTTCATTAAGTTCATCAGAGGTTGTTGCCAATAGCAACTATTTTTGACGGAAATGGAAGAAAATCAATAGCTTCCATCTAGAGGTCAAACCAAACAAGCATACCAAGTTTCAAAGTGATCTGGTCAAAAATGTGCACTGCAGGGTGAGTCAAAGGGAAATACTGATGCACAACTAACTATGCTAAGTTCATCGAAGGTCATTGCCAGTGGCAACATTTTTTTACGGAAATCGAAGAAAATCGATAGCTCCCATCTAGAGGTAACACCAAACAAACATCCAAAGTTTCAAAACGATCTGATCTTAAATGTGCCCTGTAGGGCATGCCAAAGGAATATATTGATGCCTGACTAAAATAAGTTCAAAGGTCATTGCCAGCGGCAACATTTTTTGATGGAAATGGAAGAAAATGAATAGCTCCCATCTAGAGGTCACTCCAAACAAACATGCCAAGTTTCAAAGCAATCTGATCATAAATGTGCCCTATAGGGTGTGCCAAAGGGAAATATTGAGGTCTGACTAAACTAAGTTCTAAGAACGTTGCCAGCGGCAACATTTTTTGACGGAAATGGAAGAAAATCGATAGCTCCCATCTAGAGGTTACCCCAAACAAGCATACCAAGTTTCAAAGCGATCCGATAATAAATGTGCCCTGCAGGGTATGCCAAATGGAAATTTTGATGCATAACTGTACTAAGTTCATCAAAGGATGTTGCCAGCGGCAACTTTTCTTGGCGGCTATCAAAGTAAATCGATAGCTCCCATCTAGAGGTAACCATAAACAAGCATACTAAGTTTCAAACCGATCTGAACAAAAATGTGCCCTGTACGGCGTGCCAAAGGAATATATTGATGCCTGACTAAACTAAGTTCAAAGGTCGTTGCTAGCGGCAACATTTTTTGATGGAAATGGAATAAAATCGATAGCTCACATCTAGAGGTCACCCCAAACAAGCATGCCAGTTTTCAAAGCAAGCCGATCATAAATGTGCCCTGTTTGGTGTGCCAAAGGGAAATATTGAGGTCTGACTATACAGAAATTGAAGAAAATCGATAGCTCCCATCCAGAGGTCAACCCAAACAAGCATACCAAGTTTCAAAGTGATCTGATCATAAATGCAACCTGTGAGGTGTGCCAAAGGAGATTGTGGACATACGTCTGTTACGTACGTACGTACGCCAACGGACGAGAAGTGATGGCAATAGCTTAGCTTGACTTTGTCAAGTTGAGTTAAAAACTAAAATGAATGACCTTGCGACGAGAGTACCGGCATTGGCCTCTCACTGCTAACAATGTACTGTCACACCTGCGTCATCATTTGTCTTCCCAATCAACACATGTAGGACAAGAATTCGTAGGAGTACATCGACTACAGGCAAGGCAACACGCATGTAAATCTGAGGAAGACTTCCTCGCCTTGCATTTTGAGCAATAAGCTCTCATGATTTATCAAAACTAAGTAGATCGAACTCCCACGAATTCCACAACAAATATATGATAAAGATACATAATAATCAACAATCAAAATCGAAATCGAAAAATTATATTCAAAAGATTTTTCGAAAATTCTTTGACAAAAGCCCAAGTTCCCAAAGGGAACATGAAGAGCCCAAGGGTATCCCTATAGAGCCTAAGTGTGGACAAAATTCCCCCAAAAATATTGCTACACTACCGGAACATTAATTAATGCATATTACAAGAATCCTACAGTAATAATAACTAAATACAACATATATTTAAGGACGCTGCCAATGTAAACAACGTCAAGGAGAAAACTGGAAACAAGACATCAGACACAGAACAAAAAAGCCCAAAGTCAGTAACAGATTTTAAAACTAACAGATGTAAAGCAGGATATTCAAACGAAGAAAAAACGATACATCGGATAGAAGATGCATGACCCAAACGACCCAACACCCCTAGGATGAGGACGTAACCATGGGGATAAACAGAATAAACATTCTGTAATACACGTTAAACACCCAAGAAATTTAATAAAAATTTCTATAAAAATAAGCCAAAAAGCTTGGGAGTTTAACAGGAGGGCTTCAAGGAAGGATAGGGAAGGAACACTTAACAAACAGTGGATAAATAATTAGCAAGAATGATGACACATGTCCCGAAATTGGGAAACATGAAATAATTTTGATAAAAATTATAAAGTTACAGCCCTGAACGTTCCTAACGACCATTGGTCACTTCCATCATCCATTTATGTCCTTGGATCCACCAATTTTACCATTGATTTGTGTTGGGCATCCTCAAAACTGAGATTTAAAAGCACAGATGTCAGTTGAATGCTGCTGACTTTTGGGCCAAAGAATGACAGTTTGCGCCAATTTCGGTTCCTTCCTGGATACTGCACATGCGCAGATCTAAAATGTATAGCGGACCAGACAGGACTTGATTTTTGGGGGTTTTGCATGGAAATTTGGGGGATTGGGGGGCAAAATTTGTGTTTGGCCCTTGGATTAATTTCTGAGTTAGCACCAGCTAGTCTGGGCCATTGGTTGTTGTATAAAAATATATCTTTTCTGTTAGGATTAGGCAAAAGAAAAAATCTCTTTCTTCCTTTTCTAATAAAGCTAGAACGACGTTTATAAATACGCATTGCTCTTACTGGACACAACACTGGTCTGTGGTTGACCTATAATGGTAAAGCCTTAATAATAATAGGCTCTGGCCGCATATCCAGACTCTGGTTCTTAGCCAAGAATCCCACTTCCGTAGTTGGAGTAAGAGTATTACCCACACTACGGAAATGAGAATCTTCAAAAGATAATGCATGAAGCTCACTAACTCTTCCAGCAGAAGCAAAGGCTAAGAGAAAGGCCATTTTATAAGTGAGGAATTTAAATTCTACTTCATCTAATGGCTCAAAAGGAGATTCCTGTAATTTCACAAGAACCCAAGCCAAATTCCATTTAGGAATTAATCTGAGGGTTCTAGGTCTATTGATAGAGAAATTTCTAACTAGCTTGGATAAAGAAAAATCTGATCCAATTGCCAAGTTATCATGATGAGCATATGTGTCTGATAACATAGACCTATAGCCCTTAATAGTAATGGGCTGCAATTTTAATACGTCAAAAAGGTAGACCAAAAAATTGGCAATTTGAGGTATAGATGGATTATAAATATCCACTGATTGATCTGCAGACCAATGAAAGAAGACTCTCCACTTAGCCGCATAATTTAAGAGGAGGTCCTCCTACAATTAGAAATTGCATCCACTGCTCATCCTGAAAACTGCTTTCCGTGCAAGAAGGATGGCACAACGGAAATACGTGAAGGTTGAGACATTCTGGGTTGTGATGCAGTGTGTGGGACTTCCCCTGATACAGAAGGTCCTTGAGAGGAGGAAGCATCCGAGGAATGTCCCATAACAGACACCTGACAAGATTGATACAAGGTATCTGAGTTGACAGAGATGCTACCAGTAGAATCTTGCAATGAGACTGTTTGATTTTTAACAGAAACTGCTGAATAAGGGGAGTTGGAGGAAATGCATATCCTACTATTCCGTTCCATGAGATCGATAGAGCGTCTACTGCATACGCTCGAGACATCATCTCTTTAATGTTTATATGTTTCTCCAGGAACCAGGGGTCCCAAAGACCCTGACACTTCAGGTCTGTACCCCAACCAGTCAGACTGGCATCCGTCATAATAGTGAAGACTGAATCCGGTACATGAAACAGAACTCCCTGAGTCAACTATTGAAGATCCTCCCAAATCTGAACCTTTTGTTTTACTAGGTCTGTTAAAACTATCTGCCTTTCGAGAGAATGCATCTTGACACTCCAGTTCTGAATGAAGAAAATCTGGAGAGGATGCATGCGTAAGCGACCTAATGGAATCAGCTCCACAACCGTTCAGCACAGTCCCATCAATCTCATAAACTCACTCACTGATACTGTGAAAGAGTTTAGGAGAAAGGGAGTATAACAACTGGCTAACTTTGCCCTGGTTAAGGGAAGACAAACCAGATTGTTGTGAGTCTTGAAACTCATTCCCAAATGAATGAAGGACCTGGACGGAGTTAAATCCGACTTCTTTTCAATTACAATGAAACCGAGACGTCGGAATAACAGAAGCAGACTTTGCACATCGTTCTGAAGTGTGCTTTTGTCGCCGTATCTCTGAAAAATGTCTTCCAAGTAAGCTGACGTTGTTACTGCCGAGTGAGCTCGGAAATAAGACATGACCGAGTTCATTATCCGAGTGAACACCCAAGGGGCCAGGTTCAGACCGAAACGCATTGCTCTGAACTGGTAAACTTTCCCTTGAACAGCAAAGCACAGATACTTTCTGAAAGCCGGATGGACCAGGACATGAAAGTATGCATCCTTTAGGTCTATGGCTGCATGCAAAATCGTTCACTCGAATGCCTGCTTTTACAGACCAAATGGTTTCCATGTAAAACTTTGGAGCTATTATCAATTTGTTTATCCAGCTCAAGTATAAAACTGGTCGCAACGAGCCATCTGGCTTCGGCACAAGAAACAAATAATTGTAGAATCCCGGTGAATTCGGATTCTCTATGACCTCTATTGCTTCCTTTACTAAGAAAGGTTGAATTTCTGCAAGAAGAGACTCTCTCTTTGAAGGATATGCCAGGAGATCTGTCAAACACGGACTTCTTGTAAGTGGAGGTTTTGATAGGAATAATAGCCAAAGATCCTGTTCGACATTCCTTATCTTCTGCAATTTCCATCCAGTTTGTTGCGAAGTTTGATAACCTTCCACCAACTGGAGAGCAATAGAGGTCTAGAACATCATTTGTATGACTTACAAGGCTTCCGGGAAGAGAAACTAAGTCCTCCCCGCAAAGCACCTCGCGCTGTCAGCTTTGAGACGTCTGACTTGAAGTCTGTGTAAGACTTACGCCCCTTACCAGAGTAGCTATATTAACGGTTTCCTGAATATCGGTACGAGTGTTTCTTAACCATGCGAAGAGCCCCTCTTCGATGACTGCGAAATGGAGTGTCCTCACCTACCATGGCAGCAGACTGCTGCTGCTGCGAAGCTGACCTTAGCAACAAAGTGCTGGTAGCTTTTTTGGTAGCTTCCTCGTACACGAAGGATAACTTATCGTCAAATATGATATGACAGGAAACTGGCACAACTCTGAGAGAGCTTTTCACTCGATCATCAATCAATAAGGACGATGCTATGGCTCCATCATGTCTAACCAACTCCAAATTAGACATTGAAAGGGCGGAGTGATACGTGGTATACATAACTGCCCTAGAAAGAACTCTATGCGACGGATTAATGTCATCAAACTCCTTTTCACTGAGACGCTGAGCCAGAGCCGTAGCGATGATCTGTGTACGACATAGCATCCAGAACTGCCCAACTGAAATCGGTAGTAGATTCCAGCACCTCGGGACGGACATTGAATGATGCGGGTAGCCTGCTCAGCCAAATGCAGAGAAGCTCTCTGAACATCTTCTGCCGTTTTTAAATAACGTGGTCCAGGAAACAGTATTTGCAGAGAAGATGCAGATAAGAAACCGCCTTTCTTTTTTGTATTTGCTAGGCTAAAGACAGTGTCTTCAAGCAGGCCGAAGGCCTCCAACACATGTGCAGATTGACTCTGGAAGGAAAGAACTTCCTCTTTCCTCCGCAAGGTGTCCCTATCTAGGGAAGATGGCGGTTTCTGCCTAGATAACTCAGCTTGTTGATCAGATGGAACAAGATTTGGGAAGAACTGATGAATGAAATTCATAGTCTCCATGTGCTGTTCTGAAAGGGAAGGAGAATCCTCCTCCATATCCCTTTCACCATTTGACTGATGCATCTGTGAATTGTGGTCAACTCCATCTGAATGAACAGATGACCGGACCGACTCAGCACCGTCGGACAGCTCACTAATGGAGTCTGTTGATGGCCGAACATGTGGTTGCTGGGAAGCTGCGATAAGCTGCAACAGTAAGTCTGTAACCGAGGCTTGTGGATCAGCGGTCTTCTGTTTTTTTCACTGCATGTTGCTCGTGGGACACAGATCTGTCCCCAGATCTTTTCGTCGAATGTCCTGAATATGCAAGCCTCGAACCACTAGCTACAGGTTGGACCAACTTCGGTGGCGAAGACTGGAAACATCTTCGCAAAACAGCATGAACGTTAAAAAATTTATAGTAATTTATATATTTTTTATACTTACCAATGACCCAGACATAGCTGGTGCTAACTCTTAAAATATAGGGCCAAACACAAATTTTGCCCCCCAATCCCCAAAATTTGCATCTAAAACTAAAGAAAACATGTCCAGAAAGGCCCTCCACACCTCGCCCCCACTGCGCATGCGCAGTGTCAAGGACGTTCCGAAATTGGCGCCATTTATCATTCTAATAACCAGTGCCTGGTAAGCGCTATGTACTCAGCGGGGAGGCAAGAGTTCCCAACTCCTGGGAGGGCCATCCCCGTCTGGGTCATTGGTAAGTATAAAAAATATATAAATTACTATAAATTTTTTAACATTTTTATACTGTACCAATGACCCAGACATAGCTGAATAGTAAAAAGGCTGGAGGGCCAAGGACATAGAGCAAAATGGAATACGCTCAATAAAATAAAATAGAGTCATCCCCTGTAGGGAAAAGAAGTAATAGGCCTTACATGTATCTTTCTTATTTATGATAAATTAGAAAGATACAACACCTTCCAAAAATTGAGCTTCATACATCCATGTACTCTATTAATATCCAATAATCCTTATACTAATAATTTTTAAAGTAAGCCAATAATAAAGTAAGTCTAGAGAATAGAGACTCTTATACTCCTACAAGTGTGTGAGAATTGCATAATCATGTCCGTTGACATATGCAATATTCAAAAGCTATACTTTAAAAACTAAGACTTGAATGAATTTTATAAACTTAAACTTCTCACTAAACAACCATCCCAATAACAGCTCAGAATTACTAACTCCGGAGGAGGTATCCCCTTGTTTTCATAGTAAAAACAGGTGACCCAAGGGAACACCCTCCCCCCCCCTTTTTCTTGCCCTGGGTCAAATAGCCCAGAGCGAAGAGGGCAGCCGAACGGAGACACTGCCGAAACAGACAGCCTACCTAGCTATAGTAGCAACTGTTAAGAGAATGATATTCTGAGCAGAAGATAATAGACCTAACAATAGAGGCCTCCAGAAATGGACTCGATATTTCTGAGATAAAATTCATGAATGGATGGCTGAGCGCAATGAGCAGCCTTCAAAAATCTATAATAGCAACACTATTAATGTAAGCCCAAGAAGTAGAAGAACTCTTACTTCATGAGCCGAAATCTTAAGCACAACTGCTAAGCCAATGATATACCATAAGCAGTACGCTAGTTAATAGAATCCATTAAAAATAAAATGGAGCGTAACGTCCTTCTACTAGACATCAAAGACAGAAGAAGCTTACGCCCTTGTAATAAACAGATATCTGTTTATAAATACATAAACTGTACCCGGAAAGAGTAAAGGTCTATGCCCATACGAAGACGGAAGGACCTTAAATAATAGGTTCCGGAAATAGGAGCCTAACTCTTATGCAACAATCCAACCTAAATAGTAACGGAAGTATTGACTCCGAAACTATGAAAGTGAAAATCATCCATCGATAGTGCATGAAACTCACTGACTCTACAGTAAAAGAGAAACCAACAGAATTACTGTCTAAAAGGTCAGAATTTGAAAACTACTGTTTCCAGAGGCTCAAATGATTACATAGCTAAATAAGAACCGAAGTTAAAATCCGTATAGGAATTTAATCTAAAGATTCTAAGTCTATTTATCAAAAAGTTACTAACTGACTTAGATAAAGAGACAAAAGACTCAATTGTAAACTATCGTAGAGTGCATAGGTATGAGGTAACATAAACCTATAACCTAAATAACAACAGGCTGCAGTAGATCTTGTGAAACAAGTATACTAAAAACTAGCAATGCGTAGTATGGAGGGATCAACCATATGAACATAATGATCCCTACACCACGACGGAAGAGCCTCCACTTTAGTCGCATAGAATAGCGAAGAAGAGGATCTCCTATAGTAAGAAATCGCGTCCAAAGCTCGTCCAGTACAGTGCTTACAATGCAATACGGACCACACAACGGAATACATGAAGGTTGCGACCTTGCTGGTTGTGATAAAGATGACACGATTTACCCAGTGAAAAAAGATCCTCATATAGAGGAAGATTTCACGTTAAGATCCACAGTAGACAAGAGAGTAAATTACTCATGATCTCTGTGAAGATAGAGATGCTATCAACAGAAATGTATTGTGGTTGTTTATCTTAGCAATACCTGCTAAAACAACAGCGCCGGAGGATACGCGTATCCTATCATTCCGTCCTATAGATCAATAGAGCGTTAACAGTATTAGCTCAGAGATCTGGACAAGCCAACACATACGTCTGCAATTGATTAGCAAGCTGTGTCATAAATAAAACATCATTGGGCGCTCCCATAGATAGCAAATCTGATTAAATACTTGTTTGTTGAGAGTCCATTCTGACAGCAACAAGCGACCCGTAAGAGAACGGGAGTGCGATAAAACAATCAGACGACCCAGAATATGACGGACCAAAACTGAACTTGGTGTACTATAACCAACAGACGGATTCTTTCCATTAAATTGAATAACGGAAACGAAAGAGTGCCTCCCTGGTTCCGGAGATACGCCACTACTGTCGAATTAAAGGACAGGAATTTGGGCATGCGTTTCTGAATAATGTTCATGCAATGACATAAAGCAAGCCTAAAAAACATTATTCCGCGGAAGTTAAACTGATAGCTAAAAGACTGCGGAACCCAAAGACCCTGGCACTTCGAATCCGTAGGGATCAGAATATCCCAATCTGTTTGACTGGCAACCGTCATAACAGCCACACTAGGGTCCGGCAACTGCGGCGGCACTCTCTGAGTCAACCACCGAATGTTTGCCCCAGTCTGAATCTCTTGTAACACTAGATAGACAAGAGAATGTATAAATCAAGCAATTCATGGATTGCCGGAAAGTTGCCGTCGAAGAGAAGCTCCTCCGAGAACGAAGCGACTCTGAGAGAGTTCTTAACCTACTATCCACGCGTGGATGTAGCTAGGGCTGCATCACGTCTAACCAACTCCAATCAGCCACTGAAGGGCGGAGTTATACGTGAACAAACTACTGCCCTCAAAAGAAATTACATTGAGAATAATATCCCGTAAATCTTTTCTTGAAGACGTAATGATAACGCCTCAGTAAGGCGGGTTACGTATAATAAAGCGTCTAAGTTAAGTCTACTATACATAATGTCGTTTCCAACATTGAAGTTGGAAAAGACATAAACGGCGAAAAAGAATATATGCAGTCTTTAATCACACCGTCTAGACGCATATGAACTCTCGGTATGCCCTGCTCTGCCAAAATAAACTATATATAAAAAAGATAAAATGGCAGAAATGAGCCACGCGGACAAGAAACTAAACTATCATGCTTAGTAGCAGGCTTGTATATATATATAATATATAGCGTCGAAAAATAAAACACATGTTGTAATGACAATATTGGACTGCGTCGGTAAGTCAGGGACAAAGTCCCTGTACCGATCGAAAAATCCGAGTCCAATGACGCTATAAGTCTCTTATCCAAGATCGCAGCAATGAAGTCCGAACAATAATCACTGGAAGAAATGCCAGAAGATATGAAAGGCATCTTCCGATACTACTAAAGGGAAAACTCGAAATCTTTCGAATCCCTTTCGCCATCCTGTCGGACCCTATAAAGCGTTCGGTCGTCCGTAGCTTGATGCAACCGCGGACCGCACCGACCCAGCGCCGTCGGATAATTCCTGATTCGACCGAGAAACCGTCAATTGCTGGGATGCTGCGAAACAACTGTGCTAACTCGGATAGCACGTCCGTCACTGAGGCCTGAGGAGCAGCGGTCTTACGATGCATTGCCGCAGGAAGCTCCGAGATCGTTACCCCGTGCATACTTCCAATATGCGAGCGAACGGAGTGTATAGGCCTCGTGTCCTTTGGCTACCGGATGGCGCGACCTATTCGCTGTGGAATCACTGAATGCCGAAACTGATCGGATACTCGAGGTCACGTAGCCAATGTGCGGTCGTGTGCCCTGCTGTGAGGATGAGGAAGCATTAAAGACAGTCTCTCGGACTGTCAATATAACGGAGCGTCCCGAGCAACGAACATATGCTCCGAATGTAAAATATCTGAACCACAACATGCGGTCCCCTATGTTGTTGGCTTCCTCCGATCCGTCCTCAATCTGCCGTCACTGGGTGAGTACTAAAGTAATTAAAGTGCTCGCATCACCCAAATCTCCTTCCTAGACCGCAACGGACGAACCCGGCAGCCGAACCATTCGATGAATGTACGCTACACCGGGTGAGCTAGCGAATGTCACTCCGTAAGCGATAGACATATTCCATGAGCACTTATTGCCGCTAACTCATCATTAACTATGACGACAGAGGCACACTTTTGAAGACATCTCCATAACTCTTCGAACAAGAAACCAGAAATGCTTGGATAGCAAGCATAAAATAATAATATATATAGCGTCGTTCAATAATTCGAAAGTTTGTGTGACATTATTGGACTATGTCGGAACTGAGGGACGAAGTCCCTGAACCGAACCAAAAATTTCTAAGTCCACCGACGCTATCAGTTTCTTATCCGACATCGCAGCATATGTTGTTCCGAAAGGGAAAGCTTGAAATCCACCGAATCCCTTTCGGTATCCCGTCGGACCGGATGAAACTTTCGGACGTCCGTACCCGCTTCCGCGGAGCGTCCCGACCCAGCATCGTCGGATAAAATATATGCGACAGATTCAGTTGATGCTGGGATGCTGCGATAAACTGTGCTATTAAGGAAAGCACGTCCGTTCCCGAGGCCTGTGCAGTAGCGGACTTACGATGCATTGCCGCTGGAAGCTCCGTGTACGTTGACTCCCGCACACTTCCTATGCGAACGTCCGGAGTCTGCAGGCCTCGAGTCCCCGGCTACCGACCCAGCGCTGTCGGATAATTCTCGATCCGACGCCGTTTCTGTCGGCTGCTGGGATGCTGCGATAAGCTGTACTATGTGCACAAGAATGTCCGGCGTCGAGACCTGCGGAGGCGCAGTCTATCGGTGCTTCGCCGAGGGCAGCTCCGCATCAGATGGCTCCCGCATACTTCCTATGCGAACGTCCGGAGTCCATCGGTCTCGAATCCCTGGCTGCCGGATGGTGTGACCTGGTCGCCGAAGAATCCTTGATCGGCGAAGCTGGTAATATATCGGCGGTCACGCAGCCAAGGTGCGGTCGTGTGCGCTGACGAGAAGAGGAAGCCTTAGCAGTCTCAGCGGACTGCCTATACAACGGAGCGTCCCGAGCGACGGACGTATGCTCCGCTAACGACACATTTGTACCACAACATCTGGGGCCAGATGTTGTTGAACGAGAGAGGGGCCTCTCTCGCTTGCCGTCCGGATGGACCGGAACGAGCTAAGAACCGGACTAAAAGGCTTCCTCCGTTCTCCCTCCGATCCGCCGTCACTGGGTGTGCATTAAGTTAATTTTATAGTGCTCGCATCACCCCAAAATTCCTTCTAGACCGCAACGGACGAACCCGGCTGCCGAACCATTCGGTGAATGGACGCTACACCGGGCGAGCTAGCGGACGTCAAAGGCCGTCGAACCTACTAGGGTCCTCTTAGGCAATTGGCGTATTACATGAGCACTTTTCCGCTAGCCCTTCATAATTGTGACGACGGAGGCACACTGTTGGAAGACATCACAGATACATCACCCTAATCTTGATCGTCTGAAATAGAAATTGATAAAGTAGAGTGACCCTGCGGGGAAAGGACCGGAGTGTCCAAATCCCCAACAACATACCGTGACATACGCTTCCCATATTGTCATCGAAATCATACGATACAGAACAGGAGTTAATGCGAGTACACTGACCACATATAGAATGAAAATAAGGTCAGAGGAAGACTTCCTCTTAAAACAATTGATCAATATCCTTTCCATGTGAAAAGAAAACAAGTCCTGGTACTCGCACTAACCCCTGGCAAACAAAATACATAATAATAATATGATCCATTAATATAGAAAAAATAATTGAAATCAAAATATTTTGAAAAAATATTTTTTCAGAACAGCCCAAGTTTCTGAAAAGTAACGTTGAGCCCCAATGGATCCCAAGCCTAAGTGTGGACAAAAATTTTAAAAATATTTTAAACAATTTATTCAACACTTACGAACAATAATAATGTATCTAGTTATGATTAAAATAACATAAAGATATTATTATTTAGAAATCCCCCCCTCACACAGAGGGCTGTTGTAAATGTAAACAATGAGTGTAAAAACACTAAAATAAGACTCCAGGCACCCAGGCCCGAAATCAGTTACCAAAAATACCCCATCTGATGCAAAACAGAGACTTCCAGGGAAGAAACTGCAGAACATCAGATGGTAGATGCAGAACACAACGCCTAACCACCCGTAGGTGAAGACGTAAACATGGGGAAGAACAGAATTCATTCTGTTATAAAGCTAAAACTCCCAAGAAATTTTAGTAATAATAATTACAGAAACTATGCCAAAAGCATGGGAGAATAGCAAGGGGGAATTAAAGGACAGGGAGAGAGGAAAAACACTTGAAAACACAGTGTAACTAAATAATCAGAATGACAACAAAATGGCTGCTGCCTTGAAAATAGGTAACTTAACATAATTTCATTAAAAAATTTTAAGTTACAGCCCTGATAATATTCTGTCACACATTCTTTTCCTCTCCTCCTTTTCTATCCTCCTTAGAATCACCATTTCACTAATATTTATGTGTCTGGCATCATTTAAACTGAGATTTAAAAGCACAAAGATCAGTCAGATGTTAACTGATGAAGGGCCAAACTTAGAATGATAAATGGCGCCAATTTCGGAACGTCCTTGACACTGCGCATGCGCAGTGGGGGCGAGGTGTGGAGGGCCTTTCTGGACATGTTTTCTTTAGTTTTAGATGCAAATTTTGGGGATTGGGGGGCAAAATTTGTGTTTGGCCCTATATTTTAAGAGTTAGCACCAGCTATGTCTGGGTCATTGGTACAGTATAAAAATATCCAAAGTCGGACAGCTAGTGAGCGGCCTAATGTGCTTTGTCAAAGAAGAGGAAGAAGCCATAGCTGCGGCCAGCCCCGGCTGCAGTGAAGAAGGAGCGTCCCAAACCGCAAGCGAGGACATTAGCTCCGACTCAGTGAAGTTTCTCGCAACGGAAATAGTCAACATCGACTGCTGATGGGGCAGAGAGGGTTCTCCAGCTGACCCCAGATCTCGCCGAGCATCCTGATGAGAAACTTGCAGGCTTCTTCCCCTTTGCTGTCGTTGCTGGGTGAGCTTTTATTTTTGAGGTGCTCGCTCGACCCACATTCTCCTCAACCGCTATGGACTATGCTCTTCATCCTTTGCAAGCAGCTAGCTTGACCAGTGAAGTGGTTACCCCATTAGGGGGAGCCGGGACACCGGTCAAGCTAGCTGCTTGCAAAGGATTAAGAGCACTAACTAGAAGCCTTATCCCCTGCTGAATATTCATGAGCATATTTGCATCTAGCTCTGTTTGCCATCAGAATGCGACGACGGCAGCACATTATGGATGGGTGTCGACATACCATCACCATGTTCTTGTTCCCCTGAAAAAGAAGCTGAAAGACTAGAATTAGCCTGCGGTGACTGTTCCGGCATCAGAACTTCACTGCCCACCACGCAGTGCGACACCCGCTTGCAATGTTTGGCATTGCAAACTTCACAAGTAGCACAAGTATCAGTAGGAGTGCAGCGACTACAGGCAAGACAACAAGCATGTAAATCCGTGGAAGACTTCCTTGACTTACACTTGGAACAAAAAGTTTTTATTTTGAATTTCAAAGCCAAAAACAAAGTTGGTTGCACTCCTAAGACATAACATATAATACAAGACAAGGATACATGAAAAGGACAATCAAAAACATTTCTAAAGTTTTTCGAAATTATTTTTGAAAAAGCCTAAGTACCCCTTGGGAACCTCATGAGCCCAAGGGCATACTGATAGAGCCTAAGTGTGGACAAGCACTACATAAATAAAGGTAAACTACCGAAATAATTACTGATATGTATCCTACTATAAATACAATAACTGTGCTATACTAATACTGATATAATATGTAATTAAAACGTTGTTAGACAGAAAACGTCAAGAGGAAAAACCGGAAACTAACTAAACAGGCACAAAATAGGTCCCAAGTCAGTAACCAATCTGCAACTACCTGATGCAAAGCTAGATCTTCATAGGAAGAAAAAAACAATGCATCTGGTAGAAGATGCAAGACTACAAATGTCCTAAACACCCAAAGATGAGAACAGAACCATGGGGGTAAATGAAATAAACATTTCGTTAAACACGTTAAACTCCCAAGAAATTTAACAAAAATTTCAATAAAAAAGCCAAAATAGCTTGGGAGTTTAACTGGAGGGTTCATGAAAGGAGAGGGAAGGAACATTTAACAAACAGTAGTGTAATCATTAGCAAGAATGATGATGTTCAGGCGCATATCCCAAAAATGGGAAACATGAATAATTTTATATAATTATATAAAAGTTACAACCCTGAACATCAAAAAACCACCATTGTTCACTTCCAGCATCCTGTTACAGTCTTGAATCCACCATAACCATCATTGATTTGTGTCTAGCATCTTTAATGAAAGTGCCAATGACACTGTAGCTTAACTTGTCTGTGTGTTGTGTTTGATGAAAAGGATAATGTTCAATGTCTGTGAAAGGATAATGAAATAAGACAAGAATAAGATAATTGGGAATATGTTAGTTTCTGTTCCCTGTATGCTGTGTTTTTAATAAAAATAATATGAGGTGTAGACTGTACTAAAGAACTGAGGGGTGGGTTAATGTGGCCTTCACAGTTAATGTATGTGGCCCTCACAGTTAATGTATGTCAACAAAAATTACAGTCAAATTATTCCAAAACGAGTCATTCAATCAAGTTACAATGAAATCCCTTCATAAATATGGCCTGCAGACTGTGTTAAAGGTTTTCAGGCTTCAGGCCTGTGTAGCCATCACGGTTGACCGATTGCAACTAAAAGGGGACGTTCTCATCTCGACATTATACCGAGTCATTCTACCAAGTTACAATGAAATCTCTTCACAAATATGACCTATAGTCTGTACTAAAGTTTTTCGGGTTTTGGGCTCGGGCACAATCATGGTTGAAGAATGATCGTGACCAAAAGGGGACGTTCTCATCTGGGCATTATCTGGAGTGATCCTATGAAGTTACAATGCAATCCCTTCATAAATATGACCTGTAGACAGTGCTCAAGATTTTCAGGCTTCGGGCCCCTGTAGCCGTCACAGTTGACTAATCATGACCAAAAGGGGATGTCATTATCTAGGCATTATATGGAGTCAATCTAACAAGTTACAATGAAATTCTTCCATAAATACGACCTATAGACTACGCTAAAGGTATTCGGGTTTTGGGCTCGGGCAGCCATCACTGAATGATCGCGACCAAAAGGAGACGTTCTCAGCTAGACATTATTTGGAGTCATCTTACCAAGTTACAATGAAATCCCTTCATAAATATGACCTGTAGACTGTGCTAAAGGTTTTCGGGCTTCGGGCCCCTGTAGCCATCACAGTTGACCAATCACGTCCAAAAGGGGACATTCTCATCTAGACATTATATGAAGTCAACCTACCAAGTTACAATGAAATCCCTCCATAAATATGACCTGTAGACTGTGCTAAAGGTTTTCAGGTTTTGGGTTCGAGCAGTCGTCACGGTTGACAGATCGCGACCAAATGGTGAATTTCTCATCTAGACATCATGCTGAGTCATCCTACCAAGTTACAATGAAATCCCTCCATATTAAATATGACCGGTAGACTGTGCTAAACGTTTTTGGGTTTCGGGCTTGTGCAGCCATCACAGTTCACAGATCATAACCAAAAGGGTACGTTCTCATCTAGATATTATACAAAGGCATCCTACAAAATTACAATGAAATCCCTTCATAAATATGACCTGTTGACTGTGCTAATGGTTTTCAGTTTTTGGGCTTGGGCAGCCATACCGATTGACCGATCCAGACCAAAATGGGACGTTCTCATCTTGACATGACCCCAAACCTGCATATTAAATTTCGTGACGATCAGACAAGAACTACGGGGGTGTAGTCTGTGCTAAAGAAAACTGTGAACAGACTCACAGACTTCCACACGCGTGATGGCAATAACTTATCTTGACTTTGTCAAGTTAAGCTAAAAATGAGATTTAAAGTACAAATATCAGTTCAGATGTTAACTGACTTGGGCCAAACAAAAGAATGATGCTTTGCGCCAGCTTTGGTGCCTTCCTGGTTACCGTGCATACGCAGTTCAAAAAGTATGGAGGTCCAGATAGGACTTTTAATTTTCCAATTGGCATGCAAATTTTGGGGATGGGGGGGGTTCAAAATTTGTGTTTGGTCCTGGATATTATCGAGTTTGCACCAGTTAGCTATGTCGGGGCCATTGGTTCTAGTATAAAAATATTTTCCTGACGGATGGACAGACGGATGGATGGACAGACATAAAAAGGGGGCATAAAAAGCTCAGGTGAGAGCTAATGGAATTGTTGTCAATTTATATCCAAATCCAAGATGGCTGCTGGCACCCTATTTTTCAACAAAATTCAGAAATATTCGATCGCTCACATCTAGACATCACACCAAAGCTACATATGAAATTTGAAAAAGATCGGGTGAGAAATGCAGCCTGAAGGGTGTGCTAATGGAATTTTTGACAATTTATATGCCAAATCTAAGATCGCCACTGGCAGCCATGTTTTTCAATGAAATTCGAAAAGATTTGATAGCTCACATCTTGACATTGACCCAAAGCCACATTTGAAATTTGGGACTGATCGGGTGAGAGCTGTGACCTGTAGGGTGTGCAAAAGGAATTGTTGGACAATTTATATCCAAATCCAAGATGGCTGCTGGTGGCCATGTTTTTCAACAAAATTCAGAAAAATTTGATAGCTCCCATCTAGACATCACACCAAAGCTACATATGAAATTTGAAAAAATCGTGTGAGAAATTTGAAAAAGATTGTGTGAGAGATGAGGCCTGCAGGGTGTACTAATGGAATTGTTGACAATTTATATGCCAAATCTAAGATGGCCACTGGCAGCCATGTTTTTCACGAAATTCAACAGAAATTTGATATCTCCAATCTAGACATTGCCCTAAAGCCACATATGAAATTTGGAACTGATCGGGTGAGAGCTGCGGCCTGTAGGGTGTGCTGAAGGAATTGTGGGTGGACAGACATACAGATATATGGACGTGCGTACGAACAAACAATGGATCACAATCCATCCCAATAGCTCAGACTTGACGTTGTTAAAGATGGCTGCCATGGTGACCATAATGGATATGGCAAAAAAATAATTATCAAAAGGAACCTTTCTCTAGTCACCACTAATCAAACACAAAAACAGGATCCATGATGCATTTTATTTTCAAGTTACTGAGTGGACAAGCGATGGATGGATGGATGGATGGAACTTTCCTGAGTCTATATAAAAAGATCACCATCACTCACTCAGATTTTCGGTCAGTGAGCTAAAAAGATGCGATCAGAAACAATGTTTGGAGTATCATTTTTGCTCTTTAAAAATGTCTCACATACATTTTCAGAATTTAAACAACAATGCATACAAGTATCATGTCCTTATATGACTAAAGCTTTTTTTAGAGATAAGTGCCCAGATGAATCGATGGATTTTGCTACCATTATAGCTTTTGCTACAGGAGGAAGAAGAAAATGAATTAATGATAAATGCTAAATCCGGGATTCTGTCAGGTAAAGCTAAACTGTAAAAAACTTACTGTGGAGCTTGAATGCCTTTACAGTCTGCTAGCTCCCATTTCTGTAGTTTCTTTTTCATGGTCTAGTGTAAAAAATAAAAACAAATTGCCATTAATCCCAGTAAAATCAGTGTATTAGTCCAAACTAGAGGTGTGACTGCCCCAGATCGGCCTGTCCATACCCCCCAGCCAGACCCACCACTATGATTATTCTAAGACGAATAAGAAGAAAAAAGTCTAATAAAAACTATAATTGTAGGTGCACAGGTTCCCATGGTAATGAACATCCATACCAAGTTTCAAAGGAATTGACCCATAAACAACAGAAAAATCTCCGGGCAAAATTAATTATTCTAAGACGAAAAGGGGCATAACTCTGGCAAAAAAAAGTCTGATAAAAACTATAATCACTGGTGCACAGGTTCCCATGGTAGTGAATATCCATACCAAGTTTCAACGGAATCGAACCATAAACATCTGAGAAAAGCTCCGTACAAAGTTAAAAAATTTATAGTAATTTATATATTTTTTATACTTACCAATGACCCAGACTTAGCTGGTGCTAACTGTAAAAAATCCAGGGCCAAACACCAATTTTGCCCCCCAATCCCCAAAATTTGCATTTAAAACCAAAAGAAATCATGTCCTATAGGACCTCCATACTTTGCCCTTACTTGCCGGAACAGAAAGCCTGCATAACTATAGTTGCAACTGTTTAGTGGACGAAAACGCTTTCGTCCCTTTCTGATAAACTGAGATCTCTGTTTATAGATACGTAACGCTCTAACAGGACAGAGTAAAGGCCTACACCCGTCTGAAGACGGAAGAGCCTTAATAACAATAGGTTCCGGATATTTATTAGGAGCCTGATTCTTAGCTAAAAAACCCACATTAGTAGTGAAGGTGATAGTGTTTCCGACACTACGATAGTGAGAATCATCCACCGACAGTGCATGAAGCTCACTGACTCTTCTAGCAGAAGAGAAAGCTAAGAGAAAAGCTGTCTTATAAGATAAGAATTTGAAATCTACTGTCCCAAGAGGTTCAAATGGCTTTTCCTTCAGTTTAAGAAGAACCCAAGCTAAATTCCATTTAGGAATTAACCTAAGAGTTCTGGGTCTATTTATCGAGAAGTTTCTTACCAACTTAGATAAAGAGACATTAGATCCAATTTGTAAACTATCATGATGTGCATAGGTATCAGATAACATAGACCTATAACCCTTAATAGTAACAGGCTGCAGTTTGATTTCGTCAAACAAGTATACTAGAAAGTTTGCAATGTCTGGTATAGAGGGATCAAAAATATCCACAGAATGATCCCTACACCAACGACGAAAAACCTTCCACTTAGCCGCATAGTTTAGCGAAGAGGAGGTCCTCCTACAGTTAGAAATCGCATCCACTGCTCGTCCTGTAAAGTGCTTGCCATGCAAGAAGGACCGCACAACGGAAAAACGTGAAGGTTGAGACCTTGCGGGTTGTGATGGAGTTGACGCGATTTCCCCTGCGAAAGAAGATCCTCCTGTGGAGGAAGCTTTCGCGGTAGGTCCCACAACAGACACCTGAGTAGATTTATCCATGGTCTCTGTGGAGACAGAGATGCTACCAACAGAATCTTGCATTGAGATTGTTTTATCTTTAGCAATACTTGCTGAATTAACGGCGCTGGAGGATACGCATATCCTATCATTCCGTCCCAAGGGATCGACAGAGCGTCTACTGTAAATGCTCTTGGATCCGGACACGGAGACACATACGTCTGCAACTGATTGTTGAGATGTGTCGCAAATAAGTCTATCATTGGCCGTTCCCATTGGTAGCAAATCTGATTGAATACTTGTTTGTTGAGAGTCCACTCCGACGGCAACAAGCGACCCTTTCGTGAAAGGGAGTCTGCTAGTACATTCAGACGACCCGGTATATGACGGACCGAAAGAAGAACCTGATGTTCTAGAGCAAACAGAAGGATTCTTTCCGTTAGATTGAACAACGGAACTGAATGAGTGCCTCCCTGATTCCGTATATACGCCACTACTGTCGTATTGTCGGACAGGATTTGGACATGAGCATTGTGAATAATGTCCATCCAATGACGTAACGCAAGCCAAATTGACATCATTTCCTTGATGTTTATGTGCTTGCCCAGGAATTGCGGATCCCAAAGACCCTGGCATCTTGAATCCGTTGGGATCAATGATGCACCCCAACCTGTTTGACTGGCATCCGTCATAATGGTAAAACTCGGATCCGGCAACTGCAGCGGAACTCCCGGAGTTAACCACTGAATGTTTACCCAAGTCTGAATCTCTCGTTTCACTTGATCTGACAAGAGAACGTCTATGTCGAGCGAATGAATTTTCACACTCCAATTCTGAGTCATGAAAATTTGGAGAGGATGCGTGCGTAACCGCCCCATCGGAATGAGATCCGCAGCGGCTCCGCACAGACCTATCAGTCTCATAAATTCTCTCGCTGTGACTTTGTCTGCGTGCAGACAATAGCGAGCGTAACAACTGACTAATTTCGCTCTGGTTAACGGCAGACGAACGAGATTGTTGTGCGTCTCGAAGCTCATTCCCAGATGTGTGAATGACTTGGACGGCACCAGATCCGACTTCTCCTCGTTTACTATAAAACCAAGACGTCGGAGCAATAGAAGTAGATTCTGCACATCGTTCTGAAGCGTTAACTCGTTGCCGTACCTCTGAAGAATGTCGTCCAGGTAGGCCGACGTTACCGCAGACGAATGAGCTCGGAAATACATCATTACCGAGTTCATTACCCGAGTGAAAGCCCAGGGTGCTAGATTCAATCCGAAGCACATCGCCCGGAATTGATACACCACTCCTAGGACTGCGAAGCGTAGATACTTTCTGAATGTCGGATGTGCCATGATGTGAAAGTACGCATCTTTGAGATCTATGCTCGTTGCATAATCGTTCACCCGAATACTCGCTCTGACCGACCGAATCGTCTCCATATAAAACTTCGGAGCGACGATCAGCTTGTTTATCCAGCTCAAATCTATGACTGGACGGAACGAGCCGTCTGGTTTCGGAACCAGAAACAGATGGCTGTAGAATCCCGGAGTCTCCTGGTTTTCCAAGGCCTCCACCGCGTTCTTCATTAAAAGAGACTGCACCTCTGATAATAGAGCATCTCTTTTCTGCGGATTTGACGGAAGTTGAGTCCATTTTGGACTTTGAGTTAATGGAGGCTTTCGTTTGAAGGATATCTTTAGACCTTCCGAAATCACCCCTCTCACCCAAGGGTCGTCCGTAATCGACGCCCACTCTTGTGAAAAACTCGACAACCTTCCGCCAACCGGTACGCGATAGAGGTTGAAGCCATCACCTCCTGGACCTGCGAGGCCTGCGGTAGGAGAAACCACGTCCTCCACGACCCGCACCTCGTCCCGTCGACCTCAGGGCGTCCGACCAGTTGTCCCGGCCCGAAGGACATCCCGAACGTGAGTCGCTACCTTGACGGTCTCTTGAATAAGACCAAGAGGACGCACCGGAACCTCTATAGGAACCTCTCTTGGGCGCATTAGACCCAGAAGTGCCTGTCTTACTCTTATCTGCCGTGTCCGACTTCTTAGAAGCAGATTTGAACAGGAGAGAATCCGCAGCTTTCTTTGTAATTTTATCGTAAATTGCAGAAAGCTTGCCGTCAAAGAGAAGTTCTCCGGAGATCGAAGCGACTCTGAGAGAGTTCTTCACCTTAGTATCCATGAGTGTGGATGTAGCTAGGGCTGCGTCACGTCTAACCAACTCCAGGTTTGCCACTGAAAGGGCGGAGTTACACGTGGAATAAGCTACTGCCCTTGAAAGAAGTCTTAAAGAGGATTGTATATCCTGAAATTCTTTCCCTTGAAGGCGCAGTGATAATGCCTTAGTAAGGTGATCTGCGTAAGATAAGGCATCTAAACTGGCTCTGTTAGACGAAATAGTTGTTTCCAACCCGCAGTTGGAATAGACGCCGACGACGGTAATGATAATTCTAAGTCTTCCGCCTCATCGTCCATACGCAGAGGAACTCTCGGGATACCCTGTGCTGCCGTGTCGAATTTATTCCTTGCATTAATGAAAGGCAGGTTGAGAGTATTGGCGGACAAGAAACCTACTTTTCCCGTTTTGGAAGCAAGTTTGAATATAGCGTCGTTCAATAATTCAAATGTTCTTGCAACATTATTGGACTGAGACGGAAACTCGGGAGCGATGTCCCTGAACCGCTCAAAGAAATCAGAGTCCAATGACGCTATAATTCTCTTGTCCGGAACCGCAGCAGTCTGGCCCGACGGAACAACTTGAGGGAGAAAGTGCCGGATGAAGTCCACGGCAGCTTTATGTTGTTCCGAAAGGGATAGCTCCAAGTCATCCGTATCCCTTTCACCATCCAGTCGGACCTCATGATGCTCCCGGTCGTCCGCCCCCGATGCTTCAGCGGAGCGTACCGACCCAGCGCCGTCGGATAATTCCCGATCCGACACCGTTTCTGTCGGTTGCTGGGATGCTGCGATAAGTTGTGCTATCTGCACAAGTACGTCCGACATCGAGGCCTGCGGAGGCGCAGTCTTTCGCTGCTTCGCCGAGGGCAGCTAAGCATCTGATGACTCCCGCATACTCTTCCTATGCGAACGTCCGGAGTCCATCGGCCTCGTGTCCCTGGCTACCGGATGGTGTGACCTGGTCGCCGAAGAATCCCTGATCGGCGAAGCTGGTAAAATATCGGCGGTCACGTAGCCAAGGTGCGGTCGTGTGCGCTGACGAGAGGAAGAAGCCTGAGCAGTCTCCGCGGACTGCCTATACAACGGAGCGTCCCGAGCGACGGACGTGTGCTCCGCTTGTGACACATTTTGTTCCACAACATCTGGTCCCAGATGTTGTTGTACGAGAGAGGGGCCTCTCTCGCTCGCGGCCCGGCTGGACCTGGACGAGCTAGGAACCGGACTCGAAGGCTTCTTCCGATCTCTCCTACTATCCGCCGTCACTGGGTGTGCACGTTGAATGTTTATAGTGCTCGCATCACCCGACATTTCCTCCTGGACCGCATCGGACGAACCCGGCTGCCGAACCATTCGGTGAATGGACGCTACACCGGGCGAGCTAGCGGACGACATTTGTCTAATCTCCATGAGCACTTTTGCCGCTAGCTCTGTATTCATTTGTGACGACGGAAGTGCACTTGCGGAAGATAACATGGAAACATCACCCTGTTCTTGTTCCTCTGAAATAGAAACTGAGAGAGTAGAGTGACCCTGCGGAGAAAGAGCCGGCATAGCCCTTTCTCCACTAACAACATACCGTGACACACGTTTCCAATGTTTGTTATCCCAATATTGACATATAGAACAGGGATTAGTGCGAGAACACTGACTACAATTAATGCAATGATCATGAAAGTCAGAGGAAGATTTCTTCCTATTACAATTTGAACAATATCCTTTCATTGTGAAAAGTCAACAAGTCCTAGTTACTCGCACAAACCCCTGACACAAAGATACATAATAACATGATCCATTAATAATGAAAAAACAATTGCAAATCAAAATAATTTTTGAAAAATAATTTTTCAGCGAAGCCCAAGTTTCTGAAAAGTAACGTTGAGCCCCAATGGATCCGATGGCTAAGTTTTAATTTTAAGTACAGCCCTGATTATTTTTTGTCACTCCTTTTTCCTCTCCTCCTTCTATATCCTCCTTAGAATCACCATTTCTCCAATAATTACGTGCCTGGCATCCTTTAAACTGAGATTTACAAGCACAAAGATCAGTGAGATGTTGACTGATGAAGGGCCAAACAGAGAATGATAATTGGCGCCAATTTTGGAACGTCCTTGACACTGCGCATGCGCAGTAAGGGCAAAGTATGGAGGTCCTATAGGACATGATTTCTTTTGGTTTTAGATGCAAATTTTGGGTATTGGGGGGCAAAATTTGTGTTTGGCCCTGGATTTTTTAGAGTTAGCACCAGCTAAGTCTGGGTCATTGGTACAGTATAAAAATATTCAGGCATTCTAAGACGAAAAAGGTCATAACTCTAGCAAAAAAAGTCTGATCAAAATTATAATCACTGGTGCAGAGGTTCCCATAATAGTGAACATCCATACCAAGTTTCAAAGGAATTGACCCATAAACATCTGAGAAAATCTCATGACAAAATTCTAGCATTCTAAGACATGTGAAAAAGGGACATAACTCAGGTAAAAATAGTCCGACCAGAACTATAATCGCAGGTGCACAGGTTCCCATGGTGGTGAACATTCATACCAAATTTCGATGACAAAAGTCTATACACGTCTGAGAAAATATCCGGACAAAAATATTTGGACAGACGGATGGATGGACAAGGTGATTCCAGTATACACACCTCCCCACCCTGCCCCCATCCCTCCCAATTCGTTGCGGGAGGTATAATAAACCAGAAGGCTCGAGTGAGCCTGAGTCACTCTCCCAACAACACTGAACACACAAAATATCAAGTACACAACAAAAACATGACACAGAAATATCAAGTGCAAAAAACATCACATGAATTATTTATTTATTGGTGTTTAAGGTCATATTTTTGCACAATGGCTAATCCTGACCACAACATGAGTATCAACTCAAGACCAGGGGTGAGCATTAATAAGCCATGTTGCCTATTTTAGAAAGGGTTTGCACCTCCCAAGCATTGGTGACTGGGTCCTATTTTACCAGTAAAACAGAGCCTGTTTACCGCAGTGAACAGGCACTGCTTCACTTCCTGGTGTTCCCGCCGGGACATGACATGAATATTTGTTAAAAATATTCAAATTGTATTTGAATATTTATTTCTATTTGCATGTGTAAGGCAGCATCGTCACGTTTGAGTGTATATATGTTAAGTATAAACTTGGATGGAAAGGCTGTGACTGTGAGTTAATTTTTTGATGAGATATGTCTTGATAGGACAAACTACACCAAAAATAAACTTGAGGCCTTATAGTTGAAGATTGGAATAATATAAGTTGAGTTTTCCCGAGTCAATATTAATTCACAAGAGTTGTGCATCGGAGATGCATGTGCTGAGTTGTGGTGACAATCGGAGAGCTTGGCATGTCCATAACCCAGTTATCACTCATATGCCTGTTGTCAGATCTGGAAACTTTGTTCAAGTTATAATAAGTTCAGAATTCGTAAAAATTAAGGGCCATAACACTGTAATGAAAAAATGGGTATGGCCAGTTTTCAAACCCGCTTGAGATATTATTGCTAAAGACCTCTATAGCAAATATTAGTCAAATCGGAGAACGTTTGTTCAAGTTATGGTGCTAACGAGATCAAAATTCATAAAAACTGACCAATTAAGGCCCATAAATCTGTAACAAAAAATCCAGCCAGGCCTGTTTTCGAACTTGCTCGAGATCTTATTGCAAAAGACCTGTATGGCAAATACTAGTCAACTTAGTGAATGTTTGTTTAATTAATGGCACTAACAAGCTCAAAATTTGTAAAAATTAACTAACTAAGGCTCATGACTCTGTAACGAAAAAATGAGCCGGGCCAGTTTTCGAACTCGCTCAAGATATTTTTGCAGATGACCTGTATGGCAAATATTAGTCAAATCGGAGAACATTTGTTCAAGTTATTGCACTAACAGTGCGAGGATGCCAAGATGTCTGCTCAGATATCTGCCCAGACACACCGACCATCACCAAACCATAGGCCTTGGTTGTTAACACAACCCAAAATTCCATTCTGTTTCAGTTAAGATCAACATGGTAGCGATAATTTCACTACAAGGCACATGTTGTTGCTAGATCAAGTTTCCATAAAGTAATGTTTATATCATTACTTGGGGAGTTGGGGGGGGGGGGGGGGCATTTGAATATCAATTTAATATTCAAGTATAGTAGAAGACACTTGAATGGATCTGAATAACCCTAACCCTTTACCCAACGTAATGCCCAAAACCAGTCAGCGTTATTCACAAAAATCGCCAATTAATTTTTATTATTTTTTTTCATTTTTTGTCTCAAAAACATAGGTTATGACCCCTCTTTGAAACAAGCCCGGGTCCGTTCCAATGAAGGGTCATAACCTATGTTTTTGAGACAAAAAAATGAAAAGAATTAGTTATTCAAGAGTTTTGTTTTCAAGTGTCGTCTGCTTTTTATATTAGGTAATTGAATATACATTCCAAACACAAACCCAATTTCAATAAAGTACAAATTTGACCTATTAATTGCATATAGGTTAGAGAGAACTCCTGTTAATTGAGTAAAAAATCATGTAATACGTCCAGAAATTACCATACAATCACCAAATTCCCCTTGTTTGCAGATTTATTAGCTCTCAGTACATCTGATGCAGACATTTAATCTATTTTACCTTGTTTGACAGAGATCTATGAGCTTTCTCAAACAAGATATAATAGAATAAGTGTTCATTTTATCTCTAGAATACATGAAGGTGACCAAATCCCTGTGAACCAAATACTCCTTTTAATTTAATATTTTTCACTGACAATTTGGCTATTCAATTAACAGGGTTCAACTGCACTGCCATCTGCAAACAAATATTCGAATAGCTGAATATTCATTTCAGCACTTCCAATACGATATAAAAGAAATCAAACAACATCAAAGGTAGGCTTTTATGGATTTATAATAAAGAAAATACTCTTCAAAGCATAATGTACCTCATTTTCAACTTGTAGCTTTACATAATCCGCACATCTTGATTCACTGCGTTCCAGTTTCTGTTCCAAACTAATAACTTGTTCTTTGAGTAAATGTATGTTCTCCTGTGTTTCTCTGGAACAGCAAAGATAATTTTATTTAACACAATCATGACTGGCCAGAAGGACAAATGTTTGCAAATTAGGGCTTGGATTTTAACGAGAATCAGGGAATCAATTCACACAAAGATTCACGCAACAAAACCAGTGAGAATCCATGTAGATTCACCCTATACCTCTGCTAGGATTTGCGTGAAAAGAAGTGAGTCAAATTAATCCTTTACCTAACATAGTGGCAGCAAATTAACCAAAACAAAGCTAACATGACCTGAAATATTCCGACCCAGTGTCAATAAATTGTACAAATATGGCAGTCACTAGAACTTGCTCAAAGAGCTGGTTGCAATGACATCCATATTTGTAAGGGTTTTATTGGTAAACATTGTTTATTTTAAAAAAAATTCAGTTCATGTTTTAAAAATCAAAAAGCTGTTTTGGGTAAAAGGTTAAGATGTGTTATCAGTATACAATACGGGTTCAACCATGGTGGCCTCATTGGATCCTGGAACACTCATAGCAGGTATGGATTCTCGCAACCATTTTTGCGAGAATCTAAATGGATTCTCCCAAATTTAGAAATATAAACCCTGCAAAGTGAGAAGATATTAGATAGTTTTTTATCACCCACTTGGCTTTACATCTACTCAAAACATTTTGTAAATAAGAATTAGCATTTGCAAGTTTCAATCTAAAAACTAAGACGATCTTTTCCCTCTTTCCCTCTGTGATTATTAAGCAAATTAGGAGTCTCTACGTAGCATTGTATACACCTTCTTCTCTAAATTGCATTTGTTTGGAAAATTGAAATAAACACAGCAACTTCACAAGCAGAAGTTTACTGTAAACACATCTTCACTGAAAATGTTTGTAAATTTTGAAAACAACTGAAGATGTAAACATCCCTGCTCTTCAGCATATAAAGATAACAAGAGGCCCCAAGGAGCCTTAATCGCTCACCGGCCAAAGTGGTTCAAAGAAGTATTTGGGGTCACATTCAGTTAGACATGGTTCATCAACACTACAAAGGAATGAAGTCATGAGAGACAAATTTTATGGAACTAGGGACATGGCTTAAACAAACTTGAATCTTACCCCCCAAGGATGCTGCATACCAAATATCAAAAGCATTCATCTGCTGGATCTGAAGAAGATTTTTAAAGAAAATTCCTCATTTTGAACTAAGTTATCATTTGGGCTCCCACAGTGAGCCGAAATAGGAACCCAGGGACTTGGCTTTCACAAACTTGAATCTCACCGACCTAAGGATGCTACACACCACATACACATCAAAACATTCCGACTGCTGGATCTGAAGAAGATTTTTAGGACAATTCCTCATTTCGAACTAAGTTACAATTCAAGCTTCTACAGTGAGCCCAAAAATGGACCTAGGGACATGGCTTGAACAAACTTGAATCTCACCCCCCTAAGGATGTTGCATACCAAATATCAAAACATTCTGACTGCTGGATCTGAAGAAGAAGATTTTTAAAGAAAATTCCTTATTTTGAACTAAGTTATCATTCGGGCTCCCACACTGAGCCCAAATATGGACCTAGGAACATGGCTTGAACAAACTTGAATCTCCCCCCCCCCTAAGGATGCTGCATACCAAATATCAAAACATTACGACTGCTGGATCTGAAGAAGAAAATTTTTAAAGAAAATTCCTCATTTTGAACTAAGTTATAATTCAGGTTACTACAGTGAGCCCAAATATGAACCCAGGGACTTTTCTTGAACAAACTTGAATCTCACCCCCCTAAGCATGCTGCATACCCAATATTAAAAGATTCTGCCTGCTGGATCTTGAGAAGAAGATTTTTAAAGAAATTTGCCTGAAATGCACTAAGTTCAAATTTGGGCTCCTATACTGAGCCCAAATATGAACCCAGGGGGCCTATTTGAACAAACTTGAATCAGATCCACCCCACAATGTTGCATACCAAATATCAAAAGATTCTGCCTGCTGGATCTGGAGAAGATTTTTTAAGAAATTTTCCCGAAATGCACTAAGTTCGAATTCAAGCTTCTATACTGAGCCCAAATGTGAATCCAGGGGGCCGATTTGAACAAACTTGAATCAGATCCACCTCACAATGTTGCATACCAAACATCAAAAGATTCTGCCTGCTGGATCTGGAGAAGAAGATTTTTTAAGAAATTTGCCTGAAATGCACTAAGTTCGAATTCGGGCTTCTATACTGAGCCCAAATGTGAATCCAGGGGGCCGATTTGAACAAACTTGAATCAGATCCACCCCACAATGTTGCATACCAAATATCAAAAAATTCTGCCCTTTGGATCTGGAGAAGATTTTTTAAGAAATTTGCCTGAAATGCACTAAGTTCGAATTCAGGCTTCTATAGTGAGCCCAATATAAATCCAGGGGGCTGATTTGAACAAACTTGAAACTGACCCACCTAGAGATAATGTATACCAAATAGGAAAGAATTCTGCCTGGTGGATCCGAAGAAGATTTTTTTGAATTTTGGAAAGAAATTCATGGGTGATATCAGAGTTATGCCCCTTGTGGTGCCCCCTGTGGGCGCGGCAAGTTTATTTGTTTAAGTTTGAATTGTCATATGATTGGGAACATGCACACCAAATTTGGTTCAATTTGATCCAGTAGTTTGTGAGGAGTAGTCGATAATGTAAAGTTCATGCCGGACGACAGATGCCTTATGACGACAGACAGCAAGTGATAAGTTAAGCTCCCTTTGGTGAGCTTATAATATCATATTTCTGTCCCATCAAAGTAATTAAATTTAAACTGAATAAACATTTTTCACAAATATTAGTAGTATTAAATTGTGACATATTAAGTTTAATAGCAGATAACTCCAACAAATAGTATCAGCTATTTCTGTATGGTTAATTAAATCATCATCTAATAAATGCCAACCAGTCAATTCAGTTCTTAGAAAGATGGTTTATTGTTATTTAAATATTTCAGTCGGATTGGCACAGTATTACTTGGGATAATTCCTAGAGTTTTTCTTTCTAGAATGACAATGATGTGTTGTTATGTGACACATTTATGGAAAGAGCCTTCAAGGCCCTTTCCAACAGTTTCCGACCTAACATCATCAAACATTTTACCTAACATGAAAGGCAGACAACACTTGCAAATAAAATTCTTAAATAACTAATTTTTTTCATTTTTTGCATCAAAAAAGTAGCTTATGACCCCCCTCACTGGAACAAGCTCATTGAGTCTGCTCCATTGAGGGATCATTAGCTATGTTTTTGAGACAAAAAATGACAAAAATAATGAAAACTGATATCGGTGAATAGTGCTGGCAGGTTTTGGCCATTTACATTGGGTAAAGGGTTAATCAGTAAAAACAGAAAATCCAAAATGTTGATCCTGTTCAAGAATAGGTCAAAATGATAAAACATCCTCAGCATCTTTGGCACTATATTAATGAAAGCCTAGTTCTATCACAAAAAAGTTTTAAAAACTCCACAGGTGGGAGCACAGTGGCTACAGCATTGGCCTTCAAACCAAATGGTCCACGGTTCAATCACCACAAGAGCTAACTACATTGTGTCCTTGGGCAAGGCACTTAATCCTGTTTGCCCATGTTGGGGCTTGCTAGTACTGAGTACTAAGGTGTACTGCATGTCAATGGTGAACTTGTCTTCAACCAATGCTAAGCCTGATAGTGCAGAGTTAGTATGTTGGGGAGTTGGACAGTTGCTCACCACTGTTCAGTGGTTCACTCTAGGTACTCTGGCTTTCTCCACCCATAAAACTGCCCAACATGCAGTGACCCTGGCTCTCAAAAGTGGAGTTAAACCTCAACTAGATATCACGGAGATGGAATCCATCTCTGCGGACCCCGCAGCAACTAACCGATGTTAGGTATAAACTGATGTGAACCGTAATACTAAAATATTTCAAGCAATAAGTAAAATCTGATTAAAATCCCTTCCCGGACACGAACTTGTCAGAAAAAAACCCCAAATTCTTAATAATTTGACCTTGGGGTCAAACTTGAAGGTCAAAGCATGGCAATCTTGGTACGCAACACATCGTCTTGTTATAATCTACCCACATACCAAATATCAAATCCCTATCTATTAAGAGAAAAAAGTTACAACCCGGACACGAACTTGTCAGAAAAGAACCCCGAATTCGGAATAATTTGACCTTGAGGTCAAAGTTCAAGGTTAAAGCATGGCAACCGTGGTACGCGACACATCGTCTTGAGATAATCTACCCACATACCAAATATCAAAGCCCTATCTATTAAGGGAAAAAAGTTACAGCCCGGACACGAACTTGTCAGAAAAGAACCCCGAATTCGGAATAATTTGACCTTGAGGTCAAAGTTCAAGGTCAAAGCATGGCAACCATGGTACGCGACATGTCATCTTGAGATAATCTATCCACATACCATATATCAAAACCCTATCTATTAAGGGAAAAAAGTTACAGCCCAGACACGAACTTGTCAGAAAAGAACCCCGAATTCGGAATAATTTGACCTTGAGGTCAAAGTTCAAGGTCAAAGCATGGCAACCATGGTACGCGACACATCGTCTTGAGATACTCTACCCACATACCAAATATCAAAACCCTATCTATTAAGGGAAAAAAGTTACAGCCCGGACACGAACTTGTCAGAAAAGAAAGCCAAATTCTGAATAATTTCACCTTGAGGTCAAAGTTCAAGGTCAAAGCATGACAACCTTGGTACGCGACACATCAACTTGAGATAATCTACTCACATACCAAATATCAAAACCCTATCTATTAAGGGAAAAAAGTTACAGCCCGGACACGAACTTGTCAGAAAAGAACCCTGAAATCTAAATATTCGACCTTGAGGTCAAACTTCAAGGTCAAAGCATGGCAACCTTGGTATGCGACACGTCGTCTGGAGATAATCTATCCACATACCAAATATCAAAACCCTATCTATTAAGGGAAAAAAGTTACAGCTCGGACACGAACTTGTCAGAAAATAACCCCGAATTCGGATTAATTTGACCTTGAGGTCAAAGCATGGCAAACATGGTACGCGACACATCGTCTTGAGATAATCTACCCACATACCAAATATCAAAACCCTATCTATTAAGGAAAAAAAGTTACAGCCCGGACACGAACTTGTCAGAAAAGAACCCCGAATTCTGAATAATTTGACCTTGAGGTCAAAGTTCAAGGTCAAAGCATGGCAACCATGGTACGCGACACATCGTCTTGAGATAATCTACCCACATACCAAATATCAAAATCCTATCTATTAAGGGAAAAAAGTTACAGCCCGGACACGAACCTGTCAGAAAAGAACCCCGAAAACGGAATAATTTGACCTTGAGGTCAAAGTTCAAGGTCAAAGCATGGCAACCTTGGTACGCGACACCTCGTCTTGAGATAATATACCCACATGTCAAATATCAAAACCTTATCTATTAAGAGAGAAAGATTACAGCCCGGAAGCACGGACAGAATGATCACTATAGGGCGTCCGCCTCACGGCGGGGCCCTAATAATAAACTAGAGTTTGCAACCACAATGGTAGCCCCTGCCATAGTGGCAATTGTTCTATCATAACAGAAAATAAAGCATGCTCAAGCACAGTGCCGGAACACAGGAGGTTTGTAACAAATCGCTGCAGTGATTTATTATTTGTACATGTAAATATTGTGTCTGTAAGACACATATGATGCCCCCGCATGTTCTACCATATACATTCTGCTTGAAAACTGTAAGAGGAGTTAGTCAAATGAACCATGTACCATACAGGTGAAATTCAATAAAAAAATTGACTAAGTTCCACAACCTGTAATTTTGTGAAATATTGAAGCAAATCAAAATCCTGACAATTTGCACATCTGTGATATATGTACAAACATCCTGTGAAATGAAAAGGCCCTAGCTTGAAAAGTGTGAGAGGAGTTAGCCGGACAAACCACGTATCAAGCAGGTTAAATTCAACAACAAAAATTAACTGAGTTCAAAAAACTGTAATTTTGTGAAATACTGAAGGAAATCAAAATCCTGAAAATATGCACACCTCTGGTATATGTACAAACATCCTGTTAAATAAAAAGGTTCTAGCTTGAAAAGTGTGAGATGAGTTAGCCGGAAAAACAATGTACCCTAGCAGCGGACGGATGGATGGATGGATGGATGGATGGATGATGGATGGATGGATGGATGGATGGATGGATGGATGGATGGATGGATGGATGGATGGATGGATGGATGGATGGATGGGACAGATGTATGAATGGACGGATTGATGGTTTGACAACAGGTGGATGGATGGATGGGCAGGGGTAAAACAATATGCCTCCAGACATCGTCACAGAGCCTAAAAAAAATAAACACACGTGAACATCTCTTCAGTTATCAACCATAATATTTCAAGCGTTTTTATTTTTTTCAATTTTCTGCAAAGAATATCTGCTAAGGGTGGCTGCCATATTTTTTCAAGATGTAAGGTGTAGGTTATCATCAAAGTTAGAGCTGAATGATATTTGAATGATATTAAAACTATGTACTTGTGTTGTTTTCATCGTCTTGCTTGAGCCAAACAGGTTATAATAAATAAAATACCAAAGAAATAATAATTAAGGTATAAAAACTATATAGCTCGAAATTCCCATGCCCAAATTGGGTTTCTAAACTCAATACCTGAATTTTCAATCTAGTTTGTGGCGAGAACAACATTCCATTTTTCTAAATTTAACAATTACATTCAAGTACGAACTATTCTGGTCAGTACTATCCTTATAGCAGTATCCTAAAATTGAAAATTTTAATCCATAGCCCCAATAAATACAATCACATACAAAAGAAGGGTATACAGTAGTGTCAGAAAAAAATCAATAACACTAAAGGTAAAATGACGTCACGTTCGAATTTTCTAGAAAAGTATGGAAAGCCGTTTCAGTACACATTACAGATTTCCTCTTTTCAAGTGATGGGATGCGATATAATAACCCGCCGAGAAATAATTCAAATAAAATGAGTCTACTATTATATGTCTCCTTGGTATATATACTGACTGGTACACGATGAAGCTCAATCATGTACTAGTCAGTGTACATTGTATTATATACTGGAAATTCACTGGTTAAACCTGGGGGATCTTCTGGAAAACAACACTTTTCTACATTTTTTACTCATTGTGTTAGTTTCCATTTCGTTTATGTAATCATGTCTAGTTTTATTTGCTAACCTTTATCTTTATATGTGTATTTATTTAGGAGGGGGACAAAACCTAAGTTATCCCAAACTTGTGTTGCAATTCTGTTCGTACAAAATTTTTGTTCAAAGAAAATAGTTAAAAAAACAAAAAAAACAGGTGTGAATCATGACTGTTAAGTTGTTAACCCTATTGCAGCTATCCAATGGACCATCGTAAACAACATACTACTGGAGACGAGTGTGGAATTTAACTGCTTTGCGTTTCGAAGATTACATAGATTACATCACATTTTCTAATACATATTTTTTTTTTTTTTTAAAGCTGTGTATTGGCATTTGCTGCGTCATCTGCAGTGAGTTGGTTTCCAATGATCAACCGACAATGTGCCTAGGTCAGAAAGAAAGGGGTGAAGGTGAATATGTGCAGCATTACAGGGGGTGGGAGGTGACATCACAACAGTCCCTAGCCAAACTGTTGATATGGAGTGCATACGGCGGTATATAAATCAACATGCCATTGCAGCAGACCAGAAGAAATCTGTATCAGGCTCGTAAAAAAAATGACGACTGACACAGTCACACAGCCTTCGCTCAACTTGCGGCAAGTTCGAGTTTTACAAAATTGTCTATTCTGTGGTGTGTTATGCCTTAAAAGTGTGGGCGTTGTGGTGTGTTCTATTCAGACAGAAAAACAGTTTCAAGACAGTATACACCAGGCTTGTTCAGTCAGACAGCATGATGCATGGGCCATGCAGGTTTTGGAACAGCTCTAATACGGTAGAGACTGTTTTGCCACTGATGCAGTCTATCATTAAGTCATGTAGAGTCAGTTTCTGGACGAAAAGAAATATTCCACAGAAATTCATTTCAGAGGAGGATGCGACTCCTAGTAAACTGCGAAAGGTTGGCAGACCCGAAAACAGTATTCATTCACAGGCTTCATTCACGAAAGCAATCCGATTAACTGTCGGTGAACTGGTGAATCTGATGACTGAGTATTTGCAGACCACAGGACTCCAATCTTACAGTTCGGTTTATATGAAAAAGAAGTTGATGGAACATTTTAGAGAAAAAATAGTAATCGCCAAAGTCGATGAGCTTGCAGGTGTCATAACTTTTTGATCGACTGCACCATCAAACATTCATGATCACTACCGATCACCTAGATTGGACAGTACTCACAAGGAGAAGCTTAGGTTGGTGACAATTGTTGCTAAACTACTGAAATCAGACATAATGACAGTTGAAACTTCAAAGGAGTTCTACCTGAACGAAGATATCACATCTGTGGATAGAAACATCAACTTTCTTCCCGATACGTCGGGCAAAGATACCAAAGCAAAAGTAGCCTCTGTTGGTCAGGCTATCATGCAAGCGACTCACCCAAGGGTTTTGTTGGCCTCTCTACAAATAGGGTTTCGGAATTCAAGTATATCACCAGTATGGATCTAAACTGCTAGTGGATTCTCTGAATAGCCTTGGGTTTGGAGTTTCTTGCAGTTAAGTGCAGGAATCTGAATTGAATGCCACTATGCACCAAGGGACTACCATAGCCACCACCACATCTACTCCTCTTCAGAAAACTTGCATGCCACGTATATCCATTACAAGTTCCGATGTTGCTACAGTTGGTTGAATTGGAATTCATTATTATAAATCTGATTTAAGCAAGCTCACTGAAGAGAAATTCCTAGAACTTCACGATATCTCATGCAGCAGATCATCAACAAAGCTGGATCTCCTATGGAAACTATCATGGTTGATAAAACACCCAAGACCATCTTGGTCGGGTACTATGCAGGCATGTTTCAAAGGCGCTCATTCTGGTAAGGGATCTACCATCTTCCTACCATTAATTGTCATGGATCCTACTAATATGTAGTATCATTGCCAAACATGCATCAGCCTATGACATAATACTTATTGTGACATTCTACCAACCCCTCTGGTGGAAAATGCGTTTGGTTTTATCTGCAGAAAAAGTAGACTCTGAGATCAAATTTATTGTGTTGAAGCTTGGCGCTTTTCATACGGCGATGAGTTTCGTAAGGTGCATTAGTTTTATGATGGCTGGTGCAGGTCCATGTGATGTTATAGAAACTATATACACTCTGAGTGTTGTCCCTCATATACTCTCAGGAAAGGCGATCACAAGGGCTGTTCAATGTCATCAGCTAATCGATGGTGTGTTAAATTCCATCATATTCTTTTATGCATTCGAACATGAGAAGAAATCTGAACCATCAGTGGTGGTAACCAATGTTTCAGCATCAACATCGCGATGGGATAGTGATGAATTGGTCATGGGTGGTGTTTATTAAGGATGCTGGTGACATTTTCTTTGAAACTTTAGACAGAAAGACAATGGAAAAGCGGACAACATGATATTGTTTGAAACCATTGAAAGAACTGTTGCATGACATAAACTGGACATGCGCGAAAACAGAACTGCCCAACTGTAGTTACTGTATATGACAGTGGTTGACATATTGAGAAATTTCTTTAGGGCAGAGCGTTTGGGAAATCAGACCTTGCACCTCAAAACTGTGTGCCAAATGCTACCTTTTTTGCGGTATGTGGTCACAACTTATATGCAAAATGTGCCAGTATTTATCAACAAATAAACAGAAGCTGGAAAAAGACAACCCTGCTGTGTGTAAAAGGTTTGTGGAGGGAATCAAGTTTTCAGGTGCAGCGACTGGGAATGGGCTGCATTATCTAGTGATCAAGTCATCGAGCAGATTCTTATGCGCAGCATGAAGATAATCGGCAGTCAATAAGCGAGATACGGGGTGTGATACGAGAGTGATAAATTACACTGTTCAAATTCGTTCATGTGAAGGCCTGTATATTTATGATAAATAATATGCTGATTACATAACTTATTATATTACATCACTTATTTATCACGATGGGTCACTGTGCAGCTGGATAGTCAATATGTGTTTTCCAAAGTCAAAAATTTATCACGATGGATATGTCAAAAATGATAAATTCAGTTTGAAAGGTACATATTTCAATACAAAATCTAGAGCTTATATTTTCCTATACTTTTGACATGAATTAAAAAACATGTTAGTGATTATTAAAAACCAAAAACTTGCTTTATTGCAATTTGTTTGATGTTCAGTCTAAAAATGCCGTAGATTTACCAGACAAGATGACACCAATCACTATTCCTTCACCCAATTCACACTGGAATGGATTATTTAATGTAGCCTTAGCTTCCTTTGTAATTAATGAAGGTGTATTCTTGAGAACCTTGCTGCAAAAAGTATAACTGTCAAAATGGAAAGGATTCACTCTGTGACCTTGACCTGAAGTGCAAAATGATTAGAACACCTTCGACACACCCTGTTCCAGAGGTGCAGCTGAGTACCTCTCAAAGGATGTCATCCAGATTAGCCAAAGAAATAACTATAGGCTGAGTATCAATGAAAAGCCATCTGCTGATTCATGAGTCAGGTATAGGTCCATAGGGACCAAATTTAAGATGGAAGGCATTACCTTGAACTTGTAAATCTTCTCCCGAAAAGCAATTATCAGGTATTTTGAAGTAAGGTGTATCATGATATGGAAATATGCATCCTTCAAGTCGATGCTGGCTGCAAAGTCTCCCTGGTGTTGCAGAACAGACCCGAATGGTTACCTTAGTTTAGTCTGGGGTGACCACGCCTACTGCCTGAGGTCGAGTCAACTTGTCGAAGTAGCAACTGGCCTTGGAAAGATGAAGCACATTATCTTGGAAAAGCTCAGGTCCTACCAGCGAGGCAGATTGGAGAGTGGCACATTGCCCTGCTGGAAGGTTTAGGGGGAGGGGGGGAATTAGTATCCAGCAAAGCATCCTGACATCGCAATTCCAGATTTGTCATGTTGCAGACATGTGTAAGTTAATTCAAATTCACCAGGAACTTGGTAAGAACATGCAATGAAGCCTGCACATTTCCAAATTCCTGCACAGCAGAGACAATGTAATCAGCAGAGAAAGCATGCCCAGCAACTCCCTAGAAAGACCAGGCATGGACTCAAGAACATAAATTAGAATAAGTGTGGACTTTGACATAAGACCTCCTGAGGAACAGTCCTCATCCATCAAAGTGACACATGTTCATGTGGAGAACAGTGCATGTTCTGAATCATATGCATGACTCTACTCATGTGGCAAGAAGGTATCTGCCCTGGTGAAGATGGAATTCTTTTGGAGTCCAAACTTGCAAAAGCTTCCAACGCCTGCACCAATCACCACATGGAGCCCAAAGGCAACTGCTCATCAGGCTGGTATCACTCCACAAAGAAGTGAGGCCATGAGGAAACCTTGGACAGGTCGGATGGCTTTAATTCTGACAGGAAGTCAAAATAAATGCTAATGCCTGAGTGAAGTGAGAGATGTGAAGCCTGTTGCCTTAAATGGGTCTTCTCCTGGGAACTGAAGGACCAATAATCAACCATCAAAGAGCCAGTTTGGGCATCTGTGAGCCTGGAAATAACACTAGAATCAGGAGAGGGATACCTATTCCTAACTCTGTCGAAGGAATGGGGTCCTAAGAAGCAGAGAAGACTATGGTTACAAATCCTACTTTAATGGCGGGGACGAGACTAGCACTCTTAAGAGCTAGAATATGTTGTGCAGCTCACTTGCTGACTATCCAAATCTCTACGTGTCGGAGAGGTAACTTGTCAAACCCGTTTAGCAGAGGATGGATCATGAGCCTCCAAAAACCTCTGTCACTGACGATGTGAAAAAAAAAACTGGAAAAGTTACAAGAGTCACATGATGCAGGATGTTAAGTCACTGCAAAAGTGATAAGAGTCACTGTCATTGGAGGCATGAAAAGGAAAACCTCTCTGCCTCTGAGCATCTAAATCCCATGAAAGACTGGAAGGTGCCATCACTGAGGGTTGATGATTTCGAGTCATCAGCACTGGTTGCTGACAAGGACAGAGCCCCATCTGGCCAGTCAGGAGACTATCCAAGATAGGGGGGAGCATCAGCTGATCCAGACACTGATCTGGATAGCAAAGCCACATCTGGGAGGGGACCAATGTACCAGCAAGGGCACTTGCAGCATGGTAAATACTTTGGTGGAGACAGCAGGCAGTAAACATAAATCACAGAATCAAAGCAAAAACAATTTTGTAAATATTATGACAAATGAATCTGAAAGAGATGCAAATGTCAAGGTGGGTGTTGACATCCTTGATTCTGAAGAGAGTAGTATATCATGGTGGATGCTGACATTAAGGGAGGATGCCCAGGACACTGTTGGGGAGCCAGTTTTGGGCACCCTGCATTTATGCTTAGTATCGACTGAAATGGTTCCTCCAAAACCTATTTTTCTTTGGGGATCTCCTTTGGTACATTGTCAAAAATTAAGAGAAATGAATGGAAACATTATATATTAATATGGAAGTTTGGAAGGAATTGAATGCTGTCTAGAAGGTGACCTGTATTTGAACATGACCTTTAACCTTTAAGGGTCTGGACAAGTGTCCTGAATTCCCACCAGCCCACAGACTTTATACAACCAGAGGTTTAACAGTGATTTCTAGTGATTTCTGTAACTAGAATAACTGCCTAGATAGTTTGCCTGTGGTCAGCATAACCTAGTCATGATGGCATGTTAAGGGCACCTGTTTTGATGTTGTAAAAGTCAGAACTAGACCTTGAAGGGTTAAAATTTATGTTTATGCACCTTACACTGCAACATACTTTTTATGTCAGCTAAGGTTCAAAATCAAGTATTTGGGGTTCAATGCAAATCAAACAAATTCATTCAAGCAAAGATTCAACCTCAGATATTTGTTTTCTTCTGTAAGTGTTCTTGCAATCCTCTCAGCCTCATTAAATTTATTCAGTTGACTTTTCATTGTTCTTGCAACAGTAACATCAGATTCCATTCTTGAAATTGTTGATTCTAATTCCTAGAAACAAGGAACAGTAAAGAAATATAAAGTCTTTACATCAATTTTATTATTTATTCATGATAAAAGTCACTTTTTGTACCTAAGGCTATAATAACATGACCGCAACACATGTATAAGGTCAAATTTAGTTAATCGTTGATGCCAATGCAGCCCAATTTCAGAAAACTACCATCCCAGGTGTTGGTGGAGAGGTCTTATCTTGTTGCAGGGAATAATTTACTTTTAAAATCTTAGGCACGAAATAGCTCAACAGGAAGTGCAAATTCAGCAATTTCTCATGATTGTTTATAGTAATTTTCAATCTTGGGAAAAATATAAAAAAAATCTGTGACTGGACAGAAGTATTGGTTCTTTGACAAAAACAATTATCAAAAATTGACTAAAATAACCTGTCAACAACAACTACGGTAACTATGATACATATAACATTGTACTCCCGAAGATTCAGCACGATAGGTTTGAGTCCTTTAATTATACATCCCATTACTCATACACTTAAATTGTTAAGTCCTCAGATTAATTTTTACGAAAGTTAAAAAATTTATAGTAATTTATATATTTTTTATACTTACCAATGACCCAGACATAGCTGGTGCTAACTCTTAAAATATAGGGCCAAACACAAATTTTGCCCCCCAATCCCCAAAATTTGCATCTAAAACTAAAGAAAACATGTCCTGAGAGGCCCTCCACACTTCGCCCCTACTGCGCATGCGCAGTGTCAAGGACGTTCCGAAATTGGCGCCATTTATCATTCTAATAACCAGTGCCTGGTAAGCGCTATGTACTCAGCGGGGAGGCAAGAGTTCCCAACTCCTGGGAGGGCCATCCCCGTCTGGGTCATTGGTAAGTATAAAAAATATATAAATTACTATAAATTTTTTAACATTTTTATACTGTACCAATGACCCAGACATAGCTGAATAGTAAAAAGGCTGGAGGGCCAAGGACATAGAGCAAAATGGAATACGCTCAATAAAATAAAATAGAGTCATCCCCTGTAGGGAAAAGAAGTAATAGGCCTTACATGTATCTTTCTTATTTATGATAAATTAGAAAGATACAACACCTTCCAAAAATTGAGCTTCATACATCCATGTACTCTATTAATATCCAATAATCCTTATACTAATAATTTTTAAAGTAAGCCAATAATAAAGTAAGTCTAGAGAATAGAGACTCTTATACTCCTAAAAGTGTGTGAGAATTGCATAATCATGTCCGTTGACATATGCAATATTCAAAAGCTATACTTTAAAAACTAAGACTTGAATGAATTTTATAAACTTAAACTTCTCACTAAACAACCATCCCAATAACAGCTCAGAATTACTAACTCCGGAGGAGGTATCCCCTTGTTTTCATAGTAAAAACAGGTGACCCAAGGGAACACCCTCCCCCCCCCCCCTTTTTCTTGCCCTGGGTCAAATAGCCCAGAGCGAAGAGGGCAGCCGAACGGAGACACTGCCGAAACAGACAGCCTACCTAGCTATAGTAGCAACTGTTAAGTGAATGACATTCTGAGCAGTAGATAATAGACCTAACAATAGAGGCCTCCAGAAATGGACTCGATATTTCTGAGATAAAATTCATGAATGGATGGCTGTGCGCAATGAGCAGCCTTCAAAAATCTATAATAGAACACTATTAATGTAAGCCCAAGAAGTAGAAGAACTCTTACTTCATGAGCCGAAATCTTAAGCACAACTGCTAAGCCAATGATATACCATAAGCAGTACGCTAGTTAATAGAATCCATTAACAATAAATGGAGCGTAACGTCCTTCTACTAGACATCAAAGACAGAAGAAGCTTACGCCCTTGTAATAAACAGATATCTGTTTATAAATACATAAACTGTACCCGGAAAGAGTAAAGGCCTATGCCCATACGAAGACGGAAGGACCTTAAAATAATAGGTTCCGGATAATAGGAGCCTAACTCTTATGCAACAATCCAACCTAAATAGTAACGGAAGTATTGATTCCGAAACTATGAAAGTGAAAATCATCCATCGATAGTGCATGAAACTCACTGACTCTACAGTAAAAGAGAAACCAACAGAATTACTGTCTAAAAGGTCAGAATTTGAAAACTACTGTTTCCAGAGGCTCAAATGATTACTTAGCTAAATAAGAACCTGAAGTTAAAATCCGTATAGGAATTTAATCTAAAGATTCTAAGTCTATTTATCAAAAAGTTACTAACTGACTTAGATAAAGAGACAAAAGACTCAATTGTAAACTATCGTAGAGTGCATAGGTATGAGGTAACATAAACCTATAACCTAAATAACAACAGGCTGCAGTAGATCTTGTGAAACAAGTATACTAAAAAATAGCAATGAGTAGTATGGAGGGATCAACCATATGAACATAATGATCCCTACACCACGACGGAAGAGCCTCCACTTTAGTCGCATAGAATAGCGAAGAAGAGGATCTCCTATAGTAAGAAATCGCGTCCAAAGCTCGTCCAGTACAGTGCTTACAATGCAATACGGACAACACAACGGAATACATGAAGGTTGCGACCTTGCTGGTTGTGAAAAAGATGACACGATTTACCCAGGGAAAAAAGATCCTCACATAGAGGAAGATTTCACGTTAAGATCCACAGTAGACAAGAGAGTAAATTACTCATGATCTCTGTGAAGATAGAGATGCTATCAACAGAAATGTATTGTGGTTGTTTATCTTAGCAATACCTGCTAAAAACAACAGCGCCGGAGGATACGCGTATCCTATCATTCTGTCCTATAGATCAATAGAGCGTTAACAGTATTAGCTCAGAGATCTGGACAAGCCAACACATACGTCTGCAATTGATTAGCCAGCTGTGTCATAAATAAAACATCATTGGGCGCTCCCATAGATAGCAAATCTGATTGAATACTTGTTTGTTGAGAGTCCATTCTGACAGCAACAAGCGACCCGTAAGAGAACGGGAGTGCGATAAAACAATCAGACGACCCAGAATATGACGGACCAAAACTGAACTTGGTGTACTATAACCAACAGACGGATTCTTTCCATTAAATTGAATAACGGAAACGAAAGAGTGCCTCCCTGGTTCCGGAGATACGCCACTACTGTCGAATTAAAGGACAGGAATTTGGGCATGCGTTTCTGAATAATGTTCATGCAATGACATAAAGCAAGCCTAAAAAACATTATTCCGCGGAAGTTAACTGATAGCTAAAAGACTGCGGAACCCAAAGACCCTGGCACTTCGAATCCGTAGGGATCAGTATATATCCCAATCTGTTTGACTGGCAACCGTCATAACAGCCACACTCGGGTCCGGCAACTGCGGCGGCACTCTCTGAGTCAACCACCGAATGTTTGCCCCAGTCTGAATCTCTTGTAACACTAGATAGACAAGAGAATGTATAAATCAAGCAATTCATGGATTGCCGGAAAGTTGCCGTCGAAGAGAAGCTCCTCCGAGAACGAAGCGACTCTGAGAGAGTTCTTAACCTACTATCCACGCGTGGATGTAGCTAGGGCTGCATCACGTCTAACCAACTCCAATCAGCCACTGAAGGGCGGAGTTATACGTGAACAAACTACTGCCCTCAAAAGAAATTACATTGAGAATAATATCCCGTAAATCTTTTCTTGAAGACGTAATGATAACGCCTCAGTAAGGCGGATTACGTATAATAAAGCGTCTAAGTTAAGTCTAATATACATAATGTCGTTCCCAACATTGAAATTGGAAAAGACATAAACGGTGAAAAAGAATATATGCAGTCTTTAATCACACCGTCTAGACGCATATGAACTCTCGGTATGCCCTGCTCTGCCAAAATAAACTATATGTAAAAAAAGATAAAATGGCAGAAATGAGCCACGCGGACAAGAAACTAAACTATCATGCTTAGTAGCCGTCTTGTATATATATATAAATATATAGCGTCGAAAAATAAAACACATGTTGTAATGACAATATTGGACTGCGTCGGTAAGTCAGGGACAAAGTCCCTGTACCGATCGAAAAATCCGAGTCCAATGACGCTATAAGTCTCTTATCCAAGATCGCAGCAATGAAGTCCGAAAAATAATCTCTGGAAGAAATGCCAGAAGATATGAAAGGCATCTTCCGATACTACTAAAGGGAAAACTCGAAATCTTTCGAATCCCTTTCGCCATCCTGTCGGACCCTATAAAGCGTTCGGTCGTCCGTAGCTTGATGCAACCGCGGACCGCACCGACCCAGCGCCGTCGGATAATTCCTGATTCGACCGAGAAACCGTCAATTGCTGGGATGCTGCGAAACAACTGTGCTAACTCGGATAGCACGTCCGTCACTGAGGCCTGAGGAGCAGCGGTCTTACGATGCATTGCCGCAGGAAGCTCCGAGATCGTTACCCCGTGCATACTTCCAATATGCGAGCGAACGGAGTGTATAGGCCTCGTGTCCCTTGGCTACCGGATGGCGCAACCTATTCGCTGTGGAATCACTGAATGCCGAAACTGATCGGATACTCGAGGTCACGTAGCCAATGTGCAGTCGTGTGCCCTGCTGTGAGGATGAGGAAGCATTAAAGACAGTCTCTCGGACTGTCAATATAACGGAGCGTCCCGAGCAACGGACATATGCTCCGAATGTAAAATATCTGAACCACAACATGCGGTCCCCTATGTTGTTGGCTTCCTCCGATCTGTCCTCAATCTGCCGTCACTGGGTGAGTACTAAAGTAATTAAAGTGCTCGCATCACCCAAATCTCCTTCCTAGACCGCAACGGACGAACCCGGCAGCCGAACCATTCGATGAATGTACGCTACACCGGGTGAGCTAGCGAATGTCACTCCGTAAGCGATAGACATATTCCATGAGCACTTATTGCCGCTAACTCTTCATTAACTATGACGACAGAGGCACACTTTTGAAAGACATCTCCATAACTCTTCGAACAAGAAACCAGAAATGCTTGGATAGCAAGCATAAAATAATAATATATATAGCGTCGTTCAATAATTCGAAAGTTTGTGTGACATTATTGGACTATGTCGGAACTGAGGGACGATGTCCCTGAACCGAACCAAAAATTTCTAAGTCCACCGACGCTATCAGTTTCTTATCCGGCATCGCAGCATATGTTGTTCCGAAAGGGAAAGCTTGAAATCCACCGAATCCCTTTCGGTATCCCGTCGGACCGGATGAAACTTTCGGACGTCCGTACCCGCTTCCGCGGAGCGTCCCGACCCAGCATCGTCGGATAAAATATATGCGACAGATTCAGTTGATGCTGGGATGCTGCGATAAACTGTGCTATTAAGGAAAGCACGTCCGTTCCCGAGGCCTGTGCAGTAGCGGACTTACGATGCATTGCCGCTGGAAGCTCCGTGTACGTTGACTCCCGCATACTTCCTATGCGAACGTCCGGAGTCTGCAGGCCTCGAGTCCCCGGCTACCGACCCAGCGCTGTCGGATAATTCTCGATGCGACACCGTTTCTGTCGGCTGCTGGGATGCTGCGATAAGCTGTGCTATGTGCACAAGAATGTCCGGCGTCGAGACCTGCGGAGGCGCAGTCTATCGCTGCTTCGCCGAGGGCAGCTCCGCATCAGATGGCTCCCGCATACTTTTCCTATGCGAACGTCCGGAGTCCATCGGTCTCGAATCCCTGGCTGCCGGATGGTGTGACCTGGTCGCCGAAGAATCCTTGATCGGCGAAGCTGGTAATATATCGGCGGTCACGCAGCCAAGGTGCGGTCGTGTGCGCTGACGAGAAGAGGAAGCCTTAGCAGTCTCAGCGGACTGCCTATACAACGGAGCGTCCCGAGCGACGGACGTATGCTCCGCTAACGACACATTTGTACCACAACATCTGGGGCCAGATGTTGTTGAACGAGAGAGGGGTCTCTCTCGCTTGCCGTCCGGATGGACCGGAACGAGCTATGAACCGGACTAAAAGGCTTCCTCCGTTCTCCCTCCGATCCGCCGTCACTGGGTGTGCATTAAGTTAATTTTATAGTGCTCGCATCACCCCAAAATTCCTTCTAGACCGCAACGGACAAACCCGGCTGCCGAACCATTCGGTGAATGGACGCTACACCGGGCGAGCTAGCGGACGTCAAAGGCCGTCGAACCTACTAGGGTCCTCTTAGGCAATTGGCGTATTACATGAGCACTTTTCCGCTAGCCCTTCATTAATTGTGACGACGGAGGCACACTGTTGGAAGACATCACAGATACATCACCCTAATCTTGATCGTCTGAAATAGAAATTGATAAAGTAGAGTGACCCTGCGGGGAAAGGACCGGGGTGTCCAAATCCCCAACAACATACCGTGACATACGCTTCCCAAATTGTCATCGAAATCATACGATACAGAACCGGAGTTAATACGAGTACACTGACCACATATAGAATGATAATAAGGTCAGAGGAAGACTTCCTCTTAAAACAATTGATCAATATCCTTTCAATGTGAAAAGAAAACAAGTCCTGGTACTCGCACTAACCCCTGGCAATCAAAATACATAATAATAATATGATCCATTAATATAGAAAAAATAATTGAAATCAAAATATTTTGAAAAAATATTTTTTCAGAACAGCCCAAGTTTCTGAAAAGTAACGTTGAGCCCCAATGGATCCCAAGCCTAAGTGTGGACAAAAATTTTAAAAATATTTTAAACAATTTATTCAACACTTACGAACAATAATAATGTATCTAGTTATGATTGAAATAACATAAAGATATTATTATTTAGAAATCCCCCCCTCACACAGAGGGCTGTTGTAAATGTAAACAATGAGTGTAAAAACACTAAAATAAGACTCCAGGCACCCAGGCCCGAAATCAGTTACCAAAAATACACCATCTGATGCAAAACAGAGACTTCCAGGGAAGAAACTGCAGAACATCAGATGGTAGATGCAGAACACAACGCCTAACCACCCGTAGGTGAAGACGTAAACATGGGGAAAGAACAGAATTCATTCTGTTATTCAGCTAAACTCCCAAGAAATTTTAGTAATAATAATTACAGAAATTATGCCAAAAGCATGGGAGAATAGCAAGGGGGAACTTAAAGGACAGGGAGAGAGGAAAAACACTTGTAAAAACAGTGTAACTAAATAATCAGAATGACAACAAAATGGCTGCTGCCTTGAAAATAGGTAACTTAACATAATTTCATTAAAAAATTTTAAGTTACAGCCCTGATAATATTCTGTCACACATTCTTTTCCTCTCCTCCTTTTCTATCCTCCTTAGAATCACCATTTCACTAATATTTATGTGTCTGGCATCATTTAAACTGAGATTTAAAAGCACAAAGATCAGTCAGATGTTAACTGATGAAGGGCCAAACTTAGAATGATAAATGGCGCCAATTTCGGAACGTCCTTGACACTGCGCATGCGCAGTAGGGGCGAAGTGTGGAGGGCCTCTCAGGACATGTTTTCTTTAGTTTTAGATGCAAATTTTGGGGATTGGGGGGCAAAATTTGTGTTTGGCCCTATATTTTAAGAGTTAGCACCAGCTATGTCTGGGTCATTGGTACAGTATAAAAATATAACTACAATGAATGGATGTACACAGCTAAAGGGGGCTTGATTTAATCTGGGGGATTTAAGAACACTTTTGACACCCAGGGTCACTTCATATCGGACATTTTACGGGTGGAGTAAAAAAGGGCATCTGGAGAGAACCACTGAGCAGTGGACAGCAACTGCCACACTCCCCAACATACTAAAATACTAACTGCTCCAGCAGGGTTATCATTGGTTGTAGACAAGTGCATCATCAACATTCAATATGCCTTAGTACACAGCACCACCGTGCCCCCATGTTAGCAAGCAGGATTAAGTGCCTTGCACTGAGACACAATGCAGTTGCCCCTGGTGGGGATCAAACTGTGGACCTTTTGGTTTAAAGTCCAATGCTGTACCCACTGAGCCACCGCACACCCTTCAGGATACTTAACAGATTTTCTATGTTATTGTTGGCTACCTGTACAGGCAGCCAACAATTAAGTAAAAATACTATTAAGATAAATGCATCTTTCCAGAAGAATTCCCAGGGATGAACACACTTGGGACAACTTTTTCAGAGTATTATAATAGGGGCAGTTTGTGGCTATATGGGGATTTGAGGGTAAAAATTGCCATCAGTTGCACACTTTTTAGGTTACTTCAACCTAAACCTATGCTTATTTATGAATTTTAGAGCATTTGTGCATTAACATCTTCCTTTGGCATGCCTCAGAGAGCACATTCATTATCAGGTTGTTTTGAAACTTTGTATGCTTATTCAGGATGACAAAGGTAGGAGCTATCAATTTTCTTTTCATTTCCATCAAAAACTGTTGCTGTTAGCAACAATCTTTGAGTTTAATGCATTTGTGGGATAAGTTGCTGCACAAATGCACTAAATTCAAAGGCTGGTGCTAATGACAATAATTTTTCATGGAACTGAAAAAAAATCAATAGCTCATATCTAGAGGTCACCCCAAACACACATACCAAGTTTCAAAGTGATCCAATCAAAAATGTGCCCTGTATGGCATGCCAGAGAAATATATTGATGCCTGGCTAAATTCAGTTTGAAGTTCGAAGGTTGAAGCCAACAGCAATGTTGTTTTGATAAACTTGCAAATGTTAGAAAATTGATAGCTCCCACCTAGAGGTCACCCTAAACAAGCATACCAAGTTTCAAAGCAATCCAATCATAAATGTGCCCAGTATGGTGTGTCAAAGGGAAATATCGATGCCTAACTAAACCAAGTTCAAAGGTCGTCAATGGCAAAATTTACTGACAGACACGGAAGAAAATCAATAAAATCAATAGTTCCCATCTAGAGGTCACCCCAAAGAACCATACCAAGTTTCAAGGTGATACAATCATAAATGTGTCCTGTAGGGTGAGCCAAAGGGAAATACTGATGCATAACTGCACTAAGTTCATCAAAGGCAACTATTTTTAACGGAAATGTAAGAAAATCGATAGCTCCCATCTAGAGGTCACCCAAACAAGCACACCAAGTTTCAAAGTGATCTGATCATAAATGTGCCCTGTAGGGTGTGCTGAAGGGAAATATTGAGGCCTGACTAAACTAAGTTCATAGGTCGTTGCCAGCTGCAACATTTTTTGATGGGAATGGAAGAAAATCGATAGCTCCCATCTAGAGGACACCCCAAACAATCACACCAAGATTCAAAGTGATCCGATCAAAAATGTATACTGCAAGGTGTGCCAAAGGGAAATATTGATGCATAAATGCACCAAGTTCATCGAAGGTCGTTTCCAGCGGCACCATTTTTTGACGTAAATCGATGAAAATCAATAGCTCCAATCTAGAAGTAACCCCAAACAAGCATACCAAGTTTCAAACCAATCTGATCATGAATGCACCATGTAGGGCATGCCAAAGGAATATATTGATGCCTGACTAAACTAAGTTCAATGGCCATTACCAGCGGCAACAAATTTTGACGGAATGGAAGAAAATCAATAGCTCGCATCTAGAGGTCACCCCAAAAAACCATACAAGGTTTCAAAGCAGTCCGATCATAAATGTGCCCTGTAGGATGTGCCAAAGGAAAATATTGAGGTCTGATTAAACTAAGTTCAAAGAACGTTGCAAGCGGCAACATTTTCTGACGGAAATGGAAGAAAATCGATAGCTCCCATCTAGTACGTATGCCGACGAATGAGAAGTGATGGGAATAGCTCAGCTTGACTTTGTCAAATTGAGCTAAAAAACAATAGCTCACATCTAGAGGTCACCCCGAACACACACACCACGTTTCAAAGTGATCTGATCATAAATGTGCCCTGTAGGGCATGCGGGAGGAACATATTGATGCCTGATTAAATTAAGTTCGAAGTTTGAAGGTTGTTGCCAATGGCAATGTTTTTTGACAGAAATGGAAGAAAATCGATAGCTCCCTTCTAGATAGAGGTCACCCTAAACAAGCATACCAAGATTGAAAGCAATCCAATCATAAATGTGCCCAGTAGGGTCTGCCAAAGGGAAATATCGATGCCTAACTAAACCAAGTTCAAAGGTCATTGCCAATGGCAACATTTTTTGATGGACAAGGAAAAAATCAATAGCTCCCATCTAGAGGTCACCCCAAACAAGCATACAACGTTTCAAAGTGATCCGATCATAAATGTATCCTGTAGGGTGTACCAAAGGGAAATATTGAGGCCTGACTAAACTAAGTTCAAAGGTCGATGCCAGTAACAACATTTTTTGACAGAAAAGGAATAAAATCCATAGCTCCCATATAGATGTCAGTCCAAACAAGCACACCAAGTTTCCAAGTGATCCAATCATAAATGTGCCCTGCAGGGTGTTCAAAAGGAAATATTGATGCATAACTCCACTAAGTTCATCAAAGGCTGTTGTCAACGGAACTATTTTGACGGAAATCGAAGAAAATCAATAGCTCGCATCTAGAGGTCACCCCAAACAAGCATACCAAGTTTCCAAACGATTCAGTCATAAAATGTGTCCTGCAGGGTGTGTCAAAGGGAAATATTGATGCACAACTGCACTAAGTTCATCAAAGGTCATTGCCAATGGCAACATTTTTTGATGGACAAGGAAGAAAATCAATGGCTCTCATCTGGAGGTCACTCCAAACAAGCATACCAAGTTTCAGGGTGATCCGGTCATAAATGTGTCATGTAGGGTGTGCCAACGGGAAATATTGTGGCCTGACTAAACTAAGTTCAAAGGTCATTGCTAGTGATGAACCGATTATCAAAACTTGCTATCAACCGATTACCGGTTATTTCTCTGCCGATTGTGCCGATTCTGATGGTTGAAGTAGGACACTGAAGAAAATCTGTTGGTGCCAGTTATACTGCAGCATTTCATTGATAAATCGTCGATTATGAAAGCTTAATATCACATAAGTTCTCAGAGTATGTACATTTAGTGCTGGGCAATATTAGCCAAACAAATATTTGCATTTTGGTTGGGGTGTGAGGAAAAGATTGTTATTAACGATACAATCACACGATATTGTTCTCGTGAAGACTGTATTTTATTCCAGTAAGTGGTGTTAATACGGTTTTGTGTAAGGATACAATACACTTGGTTGTATTAACCAGGAATATACTGAGCACATATACTTTGTGTCTTAAATGAATAATAATTTTGATGTTAATGTGTGTTGTGAAGTCGTATGACCCATGGTTTACACGTATGTCAATTGATGTGTTTCTCTAATGTTTACATGAACTCTATAATCTTCGGGAAATGGTGCCGATCTCGTACCGATTGCAGTTGCCAGTTGGTAAATTCCGTAATATCTCTGCTCTGAAAATCCCTATATTTTCTGCTATGCACTACACACGTTTTTAATGGGGACACTTTACTGAAATTGCCAGATATCAAAGGGATTTTTAATAGTCAGTGTTAAATACAGACTAACCGGAAACTGCCTGTTTTTAACTGCCGGTTGTCATAATCGGCCGATGCCCCATAACCGACGGTTCCAATTGCCGATTCAGATTATCGGTTCATCACTAGTCATTGCCAACAGCAACATTTTTTGACGGAAATCGAAGAAAATCGATAGCTCCCATCTGAAGGTAACCCCAAACAGGCATATCAGGTTTCAATGCAATCCAATTATAAATGTTCCCTGTGGAGTGTGCCAAAGGAAAATATTGAGGTCTGACTAAACTAAGTTCAAAGGTCATTGCCAGCTGCAACATTTTTTGACAGAAATGGAAGAAAATCGATAGCTCCCATCTTGAGGTCACTCCAAACAAGCACATCAAGTTTCAAATTGACCTGATCATAAATGTGCCCTGCAGGGTGTGCCAAAGGAAATTGTGGATGGGCGTACGTACATAAGCATGTACGTACGGATATACGGACATATGGATGCCGTCGGACGATAAATGATGGCAATAGCTCAGCTTGACTTTGTCAAGTTGAGCTAATAGTATTGCGTGACCCTTCATTGGAACGAGCTCGATGAAGGTTACATGATATGGTTTTGTTGAATTATTTCGAAAAATATTTTTATTTCAAGCGTTCACTTTTTAATTGTGACCAATTCATTTGGTAATTTAGTAATTTATTTTTGGGGGTTTAACAACACTTTTTTGAAAGCCAGGGTCACCTCGTATCAGACAATTTTATGGGTGGATGAAGTCGGAGTACCCGAAGAAAACCACAGGGCAATGGAGAGCAACTGCCAGACTCCACAACATTCTAACTCCACATAAGTAGGTTTGGCATTGGTTGAAGACAAGTGCACCATTGACGTGCAGTACGCAATAGTAGACAGCACCACCATGTATCCACGTGGGCAATCAGGATGAAGTGCCTTGCCCAAGGACACAACATAGTTACCCCTGGCATGGATCGAACCATGGACCTTTCCTTTTGAAGTCCATTTAAGTAACTATTGAGCCACCATGCTCCAATTTGTTTGGTAAAGAGTTAAACATCCACAAATAAAGAAATAAATTACCACAGGTAAAATACTACAGGAATGGTGCCATACTTATATAAAGTCATTTTTGGAAGATTTTTCAACCACTGTTGATGACATCTACAGTGGCACATATCACTTGAAATCCAATGATTCCAGCACATCATTTTTAAAACATTCATGCCTCGTGTAAACTATAAAAGTTCTTCAAGAGAGGCAACCGGTATTGTTTCACCTGAGAAATCTGAAATGATATTGTACTGCTGCTTCAGCAGTCAGTGGTATTTGTCATTCAAGGAATTCCAGCCTGATATTATTTTGTTTTCAATAGTTTTACTGCTGGTAGCAGACATTGTTTGTACCCATAACAGACCCTATTCGAAAGTGGAGATCTTACCAACTCAACTGGACTCACCGAAGCATCGAAAGAGCTATGGTGGGTTAACGGCTAGGCATCCGACCAAAATCTGTATTACAATGTGACCTGGACCATTTGAATAAAGCCAAGCTAATTGACACTTTTTGAGGTTTCTGATAAATTTTGAATATTTTAGTGACCATCAATGATAGTGGAATTCACCAACTTGGGAAGAAATGCCAGTAAAATTACTCCCTTAACCGGTAAAGCAGAACTTGCCTACCACCGTAAGCAAGAACTGCTTCAGTTCCCATTGTTTCCACTCCTTACATCCAACACTAAATGACATAACAAAATGAATTGCTATGGATGTGTTACTGGTGGACAAAGGAGAAGTGTGAAGTTTCCATACTGGTATAATATGAAACAAGTATCTTCAAAATTGCATATTACATTTGTTTTTCACTAGATTTCTTGACATGTATGTATATTTTAATAAATAGATAACAGTTTGCTAGAAAAAAGATAACAAATAAGGTCTTGACTATAAAACTCTTGTAAAAATAACATGCTGAAACTAGAGTGACCCTGCGGAGAAAGGACCGGCATAGCCCTTTCCCCGCTAACAACATACCGTGACACACGTTTCCAATGTTTGTCATCCCAATATTCACATACTGAACAGGAGTTAGTGCGAGTACACTGACTACAATTAATACAATGATCATGAAAGTCAGAGGAAGATTTCCTCTCATTACAATTTGAACAATATCCTTTCATTGTGAAAAGACAACAATAAGTCCTAGTACTCGCACGAACCCCTGAAAACAAAGATACATAATAACATGATCCATTAACATTGAAAAAACAATTGGAATCAAAAATAAATTTTGAAAAAATATTTTTTCAGCAAAGCCCAAGTTTCTGAAAAGTAACGTTGAGCCCCAATGGATCCCAAGCCTAAGTGTGGACAAAAATTTTAAAATTATTTAAAATAATTAATGCAACACTTACGAATAATAATAAATCCAAGTTAAAGGGAGATAACCTGGTTAAAATTGTCGCACATCAAAAATTTGGGAATATGCGTATGTTCACTTAGTTGTGATAATGTTTGAAAGGTTTCGTCAAAATTGATTGATAAATGTAGGAGGAGTTGCACGCACAAGAATTTCATGTAGAAACCCATAATAAATCTAAGTTAAAGGGAGATAACCTAGTTAAAATTGCCACAGCTCAAAAATTTTGGAATATGCGCATGTTCACTTAGTAGTGATGATGTCTGTAAACTTTCGTCCAAATTGATTGATAAATGTAGGAGGAGTTGCGCACACAAGAATTTCATGCAGAAACCCATATTAAATCAAAGTTCAAGAGAGATAACCTGGTTAAAATTGTCGCAGATCAAAAAGTTTGGAATATGCACATGTTCACTTAGTAGAGATGATGTTTGAAAGGTTTCATCAAAATCTGTTCATTAATGTAGGAGGAGTTGCGCACACAAGAATTTGTTCGGATGGAAAGACATAATAAATCTAAGTCAAAGGGAGATAACCTGGTTAAAATTGTCGCAGATCAAAAATCTTGGAATATGCACATGTTCACTTAGTAGTGATGATGTCTGAAAAGTTTTGTCCAAATTGATTGATAAATGTAGGAGGAGTTGCGCACACAAGAATTTCATGTAGAAACCCATATTAAATCAAAGTTCAAGAGAGATAACCTGGTTAAAATTGTCGCAGATTAAAAAGTTTGGAATATGCACATGTTCACTTAGTAGAGATGATGTTTGAAAGGTTTCATCAAAATCGGTTCATTAATGTAGGAGGAGTTGCGCACACAAGAATTTGTTCGGATGGAAAGACATAATAAATCTAAGTCAAAGGGAGATAACCTGGTTAAAATTGTCGCAGGTCAAAAATCTTGGAATATGCGCATGTTCACTTAGTAGTGATGATGTCTGAAAAGTTTTGTCCAAATTGATTGATAAATGCAGGAGGAGTTGCGCACACAAGAATTTCATGTCCGGAAAGACGTACGGACGGACGTACGGACGGACGGATGGACAGACGGACGGACGGACGGACGGACGTACAGGGCGATTCCTATATAGCCCCCACTTCTTCGAAGCGGGGGTATAATAATTATATTCACAAACTGAATTGTAATAATCTCAAACCTACAGAAGAAAAAAAATAATTACAAAACAATGAAGAATGTTAATAAAGGAATTCAAAGTGGCTTCCAATATTTGGAGTTTACAGTAGTGTCAAAAGATGAATTGACCAACAGAGCAGATCAAGAGGCAGACAGTCTGCCAGTATGATGACTATTTCTTCATAAATTCCTTTTCCAAGACAAGAGGCCCCACGGGGCCTGAAGCGCTCACCTTGAACAGAACACAATATAAACAAGAGTCCAAGAATGAGTCTACATTAAGCAATCCATCTCCACAGGATACATTGTCAATCCTTGAGCCCCTTAGGAGTGACAAAAATAGTCCGAGCATCATGCCTTTTCTTCAGCTGATCATAATGTAAAATGTAGAGCTCCCCTATGAAGCCTCTGAAGCCCCTTGATACAACCTATGTGGATTAATCTTAGATACACACCTCTAGAGGGCACTGAATACAAAATTTCTAATTCTTCAGCAACATGGCCAATTCCGGCTCCAATAGGGAGCCCAAATATTAACCCGGGCTCTTGATTTGAACAAAGTTGAATCTGATGTCCCTAGAGATGTTGTATACCAAATATGAAAGCATTCTTACTGGTTGATCTGACGAAGAAGATTTTTAACAAAATTTCCTCATTTTGCACTAAGTTAAAATTTGGGATACCATAGCGAGCCCAAATATATACCCAGGGACCCAATTTGAACAAATTTGAATCTGACCCCCCTAGAGATGTTGTATACCAAATATAAAAGCATTCTGACTGGTGGATCTGAAGAAGAAGATTTTTAAAAATTATCCCCCCATATTGAACTAAATTAAAATTTGGGCTTCCATAGGAAGCCCAAATATTAACCTAGGGACTTGGTTTGAACAATCTTGCATTTGACCCTCATAACAATGATGTATACCAAACATTAAAAGATTTTGACTGGTGGTTCTGAAGAAGATGATTTTTAAAGAATATTCCCCATATTGCCCTAAGTTAAAAATTCGGGCTCCTGTATTGAACCCAAATATGAACCAAAGGGCTTTATTTTGACAAATTTGTATCTGACCCCCCCTATGAATGCTGAATACCAAATATCAAAAGATTCTGACCATTGGTTCTGGAGAAAAGATTTTTAAAAATTTTTGCAAATATGCTGACTCACCATTTCTTCGATACCCTCTACATAACACCCTAACATAACTGATGGCAATTTTTTTTGCCATTCAATTCTACTGGTCCTAAAGATGCTTCATACCAAATAACAGCTCTCTGTTCCGTGTGGTTTGGGAAATATGAATGTTTGAAAATATTTCTATTTTTAGCTCCTGGGGTTCCCATGGGGATGCACAAATTTTTTTTAGCATGAGTCAAGTACTTATGACCCAATAATACCACATACCAAATTTGGTTCAAATCGGACCATCGGTTCCGAAAATTGAAATTTTGGGCGGGCCAAAAATCATACCCCTCCCATTACAAAGCCAAATGAATGAACTTCGTTTGAAAAAACTTGATTCTAAACCACAAAAGGAAGCTCCATAACAAATATCAAGTCATTGTACCCACTGGTTCATGAAAAGAAGATTTTAAAAATATTTTGGAGCTTTTTCCCCACCCCCTTCCTATGGGGCTGGGCATGTTGAGTTGAACAAAAATGCACTGCCCCTTTGGGACCATCACTCACACAAACTTTCACATGAATTGGCCCTGTGGTTTTGGAGGAGAAGACCAAAACATGGTGTTGACGGACGACAGACACCAGATGACGAACGGAGAGCGATGAGATTAGTTCAGCTTGACTTTGTCAAGGTGAGCTAATAAAAATAGCTCAGAACAAGAGCAATGCAAAGCAGGACATATGCCCCTGACAGTGTCATAAAAGGGTAGGTAAGTCTCTCGGGGGCATAACCAAATCAAAACAAAGGTTCCTCTAGACACCAACAATGCATCAAGAAGAATAAAAAATTTGATTTGAGTCAGCATTCATTAGTTATTTGATGAAAACCAAATTCAATATGCCCACCATCACAGCCATACTGAACTGGCTAGATGATCCAAAATCAAAAGGAAGCTTCCTCTAGACACCAATAATGCATAATCAAAAACTGAAATTGATTTGAGTCAGTATTCATTAAATTATTGGACGGAAACCAAATACAAGATGGCCACCATGGAAGCCATAATGAATTTGCCACTGGTGGCCATCTTGGCTCAGCTGAATCGAAAGGAAGCTTCCTCTTGACACCAACAATGCATAATTAAAAAATAATGAAAAGGATAATGTTCAAAGTTTATGAAAGGATTATGAAATGCGACAAAAAATTGTGATAATTGAGAATATGTTAATTTCTGTTCCCTGTATGACAGAGACCAGCCTAGAGGCTAAATTCAGGGAGAAGTCACTTCTCCCTCCCAAGGTTTTAAGGAGAAGTGAGGTGAAAATAGGGAGAAGTGAGCAAAAAATATTATTTCTCAAAAAGCTATGTCAAGTAAAGGGTTAAATTCAGTTTATCAAATTACTTTTGACAAAAAATATTCTCAAGAATCTGTGTTAGGTAAAGGGTTAAATTCAGTTTATCAAATTTACTTTTGCCAACCAAATGTTATTTCTCAAAAAGCTGCTTTAGGTAAAGAGTTAAAGTTTGGTTAGGAAATTATTTATTTGTCAACCAAGTATTGTACTCAAAAAACTGTGTTAGGTAAAGGGTTAAATTCAATTTAGCAAATTATATTTACCAACCAAATTTTTCTCAAAAAGCTGTGTTAGGTAAGGGGTTACATTCAATTTAGCCAATTGTTTTTGCTAACCAAATATTATTTCACAAAAAGCTGTTTAGGTAAGGGTTCAATTCAGTTTAAAATCTATTAGTGGGGGGGAGGGGGGGGGGAGGAGTAAATTATTTTTGCCAACCAAATATCACTTCAATTCAGTTTAGAGAATCATTTCTTCCAAGCAAATGTTCTGTTATCAAGGAAGATAACTGAATTTGTCAGTTTGCTTTTTTACACCATTTATTTCTGTAAATTGCTACTTTTTGGTAATTTAGTGGAACCCTTATTGTGACCACCACAAATGGAACACACCCAACAATAATTTTTAAAAATCACATGCTTTAAACTCACAAGTGCAAACTAAAAATTAAACATTTTTATCATTACCAAAAATGTTGTTTTTAAATAAATAGCGAAGTTTGATGGTGACAATCACTTTTGAAATGAAACATTAAAAAAGAACTTGAGCATTTTTCGTCTTGTCATCTAACTTCACTCTAGTGAAAACTTGAATTGTCATGACGAAATCGTGCCATGGTTGGTATTATTTTGGGGTTTTATTGGAAGTAAAATCAATATATTTAGTAATTATTTTACCTGCCCAATTATTTGCTTTCACTACACTTATTTTTTTCTATTTTTTCCAAGCGAAGTTAGCAACGGAATCACCGGAAATAACTTTTCTCAGCGACTTTTCAAAACGGTAAGGCGACTTCAACTTCGCCCAGAGAAAGAAATTGGGCGAAGACATGGTGTTAAGGGCGAAGATATCGCCTACTTCGCCCTGTAGGCTGGTCCCTGCTGTATGCTATGTTTTCAATAAAAATAATAATGAGGTGTAGATTACTAAAGAAGTGAGGGGTGCTTAATGTGGCTCTCACAGTTAGTGTATGTCAACCAAAGTTACCAAGTTACAGTGAAATTATTCCAAAACGAGTCATCCTATCAAGTTACAATGAAATGCCTTCAAAAATATGGCCTGTAGACTGTGCTAAAGGTTTTTGGGCTTCGAGCCTGTGTAGCCATCACGGTTGACCCACCCCAATCAAAAGGGGACATTCTCATCTAGACATTATACTGAGTCATCCTACCACGTTACAATGAAATTTCCTTCATAAATACAACCTGTAGTCAGTGCTAAAGGTTTTCAGGTTTTGGGCTCAAGCAGCCATCACGGTTGAACGATCGCAATCAAAAGGGGACGTTATCATCTAAACATTATATGGAATCAACTTACCAAGTTACAATGAAATCCCTTCATAAATACGACCTGTAGTCTGTGCTGAAGGTTTTGGGGTTTTGGGCTTGGGCAGCCATCATGGCTGAATGATCGTGACCAAAAGGGGACGTTCTCATCTAGACATTATCTGAAGTCATCCTACCAAGTTACAATGAAATACCTTTATAAATACGACCTGTAGACTGTGCTAAAGGTTTTCGGGCTTCAGGCCCCTGTAGCCGTCACAGTTGCCCAATCACTTCCAAAAGGGGACGTTCTCATCTAGACATTATATGAAGTGAACCTGCCAAGTTACAATGAAATCCCTCCATATTAAATATGACCTGCAGACTATCGGGCTTGGGCAGCCATCATGGTTGACAGATCATGACCAAAAGGGAATGTTCTCATCTAGATATTATACAGAGTCATCCTAGCAAATTACCATGAAATTAAATACGACCTGCAGACTGTGCCAAAAGTTTTCAGGTTTTGATGCTCGGGCAGCCATCACGGTTGACCGATCGCGACCAAAAGGGGACGTTCTCAACTCAACATGGCCTCAAACCTGCATATGAAAGTTTGTGGCGATCGGACAAGAACTACAGGGTGTAGCCTGTGCTAAAGGAAAATGTGAACTGACTCACAGACAAACAGATTTCCACACGGGTGATGGCAATAGCTTATCTTGACTTTGTCTACTTAAGCTCAAAACAAGAGCACTGCCTAGCAGGACATTATACGCCCGTTTTGTATTTTTGAAGGGTTGGGGTAAGGATGGGGGTGAGGATGAAAATTGTTCGGATCAACCCCATATTCGAACTTGACCTGTATTTTGTTGTGATTAAACAACATACCAAGTTTGGAACCAATCGGAAAACAAATATTAAAATTTATCATCCGGAAACCAAATATTTGATGCATTTTATGTCCAACAAGGGCCATAATTCAGGGGAACTTCGAAATTCGAACTGACCCCATATTCGAACTTGACCTGTCTTTTGTTTTGATTAAACCACATACCAAGTTTAGGAGTCAATCGAAAAAAAAATACTAAAGTTATCATCTGGAAACCAAATGTTGATGAACGGACGGACTGACGGATAGACAAATGGATGGACAAAAGGACAGACAGACAGACTGATTCCATAATTCGACGGTTTTTCAACAGGCGTATAAAAATTCAGTCAGGCAATACCAAGTTATAATCCAGAAAACACAAAATGCACAAATTCAAGAGGAATAACTCTGGAAAGGTACAAGCTATTTTGGCCGAAAGTGAACTTGAGCTGTGCTTTGTGGTCATAAACAAAATCTGAGAATTTGAAACACATTAGTCAAGGCAAACTAAAGTTATCATCCGGAAACCACATAATTCACAAATTTGCAATCTTTCAAGAGGAATAACTATGGAACGGTACATGCGATTATGGCCAAAGGTGAACTTGAGCTGTGCTTTGTGGTCAAAAACAAAATCTGAGAATTTGAAAAAAAATCAGTCAAGGCAAACTAAAGTTATCATCCGGAAACCACAAAATCCACAAATTTGCAATCATTCAAGGGGAATAATTCTGGAAAGGTATATGCGATTGTGGTCAAAAGTGAACTTGAGCTGTATTTTGTGGTCAAAAACAAAAAACTGAAAATTTGAAATAAATCGGTCAAGGCAAACTAAAGTTATCGGCCGGAAACAAGAAGTCGGGCTAAATTCCCATAAATAAAGGGCCATAACTCTACTGCAAATGGGCCGCTAGAAACGGAAATCGAACCCATCCTGTATTTTGTCATACTAAATCCACATGCCAAATTTAACTCAGCTCAAACCATTACAACTAAAGTTATCGTCCGGAAACGAAATGTGTCCATGGACGGACAGACAGACAGGTGGAGAGACCATTCACATAATACGTCCCGTTTTTCAAACGGCGTATAAAAACAACATCTGAAAAATTTGGAGTCAATCCGTCAAGGTGTTCGGCTTTAAATGAACGGAAACCAATTTTTTTTCAAAAGTTAAAAAATTTATAGTAATTTATATATTTTTTATACTTACCAATGACCCAGACATAGCTGGTGCTAACTCTTAAAATATAGGGCCAAACACAAATTTTGCCCCCCAATCCCCAAAATTTGCATCTAAAACTAAAGAAAACATGTCCTGAAAGGCCCTCCACACTTCGCCCCTACTGCGCATGCGCAGTGTCAAGGACGTTCCGAAATTGGCGCCATTAATCATTCTAATAACCAGTGCCTGGTAAGCGCTATGTACTCAGCGGGGAGGCAAGAGTTCCCAACTCCTGGGAGGGCCATCCCCGTCTGGGTCATTGGTAAGTATAAAAAATATATAAATTACTATAAATTTTTTAACATTTTTATACTGTACCAATGACCCAGACATAGCTGAATAGTAAAAAGGCTGGAGGGCCAAGGACATAGAGCAAAATGGAATACGCTCAATAAAATAAAATAGAGTCAACCCCTGTAGGGAAAAGAAGTAATAGGCCTTACATGTATCTTTCTTATTTATGATAAATTAGAAAGATACAACACCTTCCAAAATTGAGCTTCATACATCCATGTACTCTATTAATATCCAATATAATCCTTATACTAATAATTTTTAAAGTAAGCCAATAAATAAAGTAAGTCTAGAGAATAGAGACTCTTATACTCCTAAAAGTGTCTGAGGATTGCATAATCATGTCCGTTGACATATGCAATATTCAAAAGCTATACTTTAAAAACTAAGACTTGAATGAATTTTAAAAACCTAAACTTCTCACTAAACAACCATCCCAATAACAGCTCAGAATTACTAACTCCGGAGGAGGTATCCCCTTGTTTTCATAGTAAAACAGGTGACCCAAGGGAACACCCTCCCCCCCCCCCCTTTTCTTGCCCTGGGTCAAATAGCCCAGAGCGAAGAGGGCAGCCGAACGGAGACACTGCCGAAACAGACAGCCTACCTAGCTATAGTAGCAACTGTTAAGTGAATGACATTCTGAGCAGTAGATAATAGACCTAACAATAGAGGCCTCCAGAAATGGACTCGATATTTCTGAGATAAAATTCATGAATGTGGATGGCTGAGCGCAATGAGCGGCCTTCAAAAATCTATAATAGCGACACTATTAATGTAAGCCCAAGAAGTAGAAGAACTCTTACTACATGAGCCGAAATCTTAAGCACAACTGCTAAGTCAATGATATACTATAAGCAGTACCGATAGTTAATAGAATCCATTAACAATAAAATGGAGCGTAACGTCCTTCTACTAGACATCAAAGACAGAAGAAGCTTACGCCCATAATAATAAACAGAAATCTGTTTATAAATACATAAACTGTACCCGGAAAGAGTAAAGGCCTATGCCCATACGAAGACGGAAGGACCTTAAAATAATAGGTTCCGGATAATAGGAGCCTAACTCTTATGCAACAATCCAACCTAAATAGTAACGGAAGTATTGATTCCGAAACTATGAAAGTGAAAATCATCCATCGATAGTGCATGAAACTCACTGACTCTACAGTAAAAGAGAAACCAACAGAATTACTGTCTAAAAGGTCAGAATTTGAAAACTACTGTTTCCAGAGGCTCAAATGATTACTTAGCTAAATAAGAACCGAAGTTAAAATTCGTATAGGAATTTAATCTAAAGATTCTAAGTCTATTTATCAAAAAGTTACTAACTGACTTAGATAAAGAGACAAAAGACTCAATTGTAAACTATCGTAGAGTGCATAGGTATGAGGTAACATAAACCTATAACCTAAATAATAACAGGCTGCAGTAGATCTTGTGAAACAAGTATACTAAAAAATAGCAATGAGTAGTATGGAGGGATCAACAATATGAACATAATGATCCCTACACCACGACGGAAGAGCCTCCACTTTAGCCGCATAGAATAGCGAAGAAGAGGATCTCCTATAGTAAGAAATCGCGTCCAAAGCTCGTCCAGTACAGTGCTTACAATGCAATACGGACCACACAACGGAATACATGAAGGTTGCGACCTTGCAGGTTGTGATAAAGATGACACGATTTACCCAGTGAAAAAGATCCTCACATAGAGGAAGATTTCACGTTAAAACCCACAGTAGACAAGAGAGAAAATTACTCATGATCTCTGTGAAGATAGAGATGCTATCAACAGAAATGTATTGTGTTTGTTTATCTTAGCAATACCTGCTAAAACAACAGCGCCGGAGGATACGCGTATCCTATCATTCCGTCCTATAGATCAATAGAGCGTTAAGAATATTAGCTCAGAGATCTGGACAAGCCAACACATACGTCTGCAATTGATTAGCAAGCTGTGTCATAAATAAATCATCATTGGGCACTCCCATAGATAGAAAATCTGATTGAATACTTGTTTGTTGAGAGTCCATTCTGACAGCAACAAGCGACCCGTAAGAGAACGGGAGTCCGATAAAACAATCAGACGACCCGGAATATGACGGACCAAAACTGAACTTGGTGTACTATAACCAACAGACGGATTCTTTCCATTAAATTGAATAACGGAAACGAAAGAGTGCCTCCCTGGTTCCGGAGATACGCCACTACTGTCGAATTAAAGGACAGGAATTTGGGCATGCGTTTCTGAATAATGTTCATGCAATGACATAAAGCAAGCCTAAAAAACATTATTCCGCGGAAGAAAACTGATTGCTAAAAGACTGCGGAACCCAAAGACCCTGGCACTTCGAATCCGTAGGGATCAGTATTATATCCCAATCTGTATGACTGGCAACCGTCATAACAGCCACACTCGGGTTCGGCAACTGCGGCGGCACTCTCTGAGTCAACCACCGAATGTTTGCCCCAGTCTGAATCTCTTGTAACACTAGATAGACAAGAGAACGTGTAAATCGAGCAATTCATGGATTGCCGAAAAGTTGCCGTCGAAGAGAAGCTCCTCCGAGAACGAAGCGACTCTGAGAGAGTTCTTAACCTTACTATCCACGCGAGTGGATGTAGCTAGGGCTGCGTCACGTCTAACTAACTCCAATCAGCCACTGAAGGGCGGAGTTATACGTGAACAAACTACTGCCCTCAAAAGAAATTACATTGAGAATAATATCCCGTAAATCTTTTCTTGAAGACGTAATGATAACGCCTCAGTAAGGCGGATTACGTATAATAAAGCGTCTAAGTTAAGTCTACTATACATAATGTCGTTCCCAACATTGAAATTGGAAAAGACATAAACGGCGAAAAAGAATATATGCAGTTTTTAATCACACCGTCTAGACGCATATGAACTCTCGGTATGCCCTGCTCTGCCAAAATAAACTATTGTATAAAAAAATGGCAGAAATGAGCAACGCGGACAAGAAACTAAACTATCATGCTTAGTAGCAGGCTTGTATATATATATAGCGTCGAAAAATAAAACACATGTTGTAATGACAATATTGGACTACGTCGGTAAGTCAGGGACAAAGTCCCCGAACCGATCGAAAAATCCGAGTCCAATGACGCTATAAGTCTCTTATCCAAGTTCGCAGCAATGAAGTCCGAAATAATAATCACTGGAAGATAATGCCAAAAGATATGAAAGGCATCTTCCGATACTACTAAAGGGAAAACTCGAAATCTTTCGAATCCCTTTCGCCATCCTGTCGGACCCTATAAAGCGTTCGGTCGTCCGTACCTGATGCAACCTCGGACCGCACCGACCCAGCGCCGTCGGATAATTCCTGATTCGACCGAGAAACTGTCAAATGCTGGGATGCTGCGAAACAACTGTGCTAACTCGGATAGCACGTCCGTCACAGAGGCCTGAGGAGAAGCGGTCTTACGATGCATTGCCGCTGGAAGCTCCGTGATCGCTACCCCGTGCATACTACCAATATGCGAGCGAACGGAGTGTATAGGCCTCGTGTCCCTTGGCTACCGGATGGCGCGACCTATTCGCCGTGGAATCACTGAATGCCGAAACTGATCGGATACTCGAGGTCACGTAGCCAATGTGCGGTCGTGTGCCCTGGTGTGAGGATGAGGAAGCATTAAAGACAGTCTCTCGGACTGTCAATATAACGGAGCGTCCCGACCAACGGACATATGCTCCGAATGTAAAATATCTGAACCACAACATGCGGTCCCCTATGTTGTTGGGCGAGAGAGGGACCTCTCTCGCTCACAGCCCGGACGGACCTGGACCAGCCAGGAACCGGACTAACAGGCTTCCTCCGATCTGTCCTCAATCTGCCGTCACTGGGTGAGTACTAAAGTAATTAAAGTGCTCGCATCACCCAAATCTCCTTCCTAGACCGCAACGGACGAACCCGGCAGCCGAACCATTCGATGAATGTACGCTACACCGGGTGAGCTAGCGAATGTCACTCCGTAGGCGATAGACATATTCCATGAGCACTTATTGCCGCTAACTCTTCATTAACTATGACGACAGAGGCACACTTTTGAAAGACATCTCCATAACTCTTCGAACAAGAAACCAGAAATGCTTGGTTAGCAAGCATAAAATAATAATATATATAGCGTCGTTCAATAATTCAAAAGTTTGTGTGACATTATTGGACTATGTCGGAACTGAGGGACGATGTCCCTGAACCGAACCAAAAATTTCTAAGTCCACCGACGCTATCAGTTTCTTATCCGGCATCGCAGCATTCTGGTCCGACGAAAGAAGCTGGAGAAGACCAAGTCAGATGACATACACAACAGCATATGTTGTTCCGAAAGGGAAAGCTCGAAATCCTCCGAATCCCTTTCGGTATCCCATCGGACCGGATGAAACTTTCGGATGTCCGTACCCGCTTCCGCGGAGCGTCCCGACCCAGCATCGTCGGATAAAATATATGCGACAGATTCAGTTGATGCTGGGATGCTGCGATAAACTGTGCTATTAAGGAAAGCACGTCCGTTCCCGAGGCCTGTGCAGTAGCGGTCTTACGATGCATTGCCGCCGGAAGCTCCGTGTACGTTGACTCCCGCACACTTCCTATGCGAACGTCCGGAGTCTGCAGGCCTCGTGTCCCTGGCTACCGGATGGTGTGACCTGGTCGCCGAAGAATCCTTGATCGGCGAAGCTGGTAATATATCGGCGGTCACGCAGCCAAGGTGCGGTCGTGTGCGCTGACGAGAAGAGGAAGCCTTAGCAGTCTCAGCGGACTGCCTATACAACGGAGCGTCCCGAGCGACGGACGTATGCTCCGCTTACGACACATTTTGTACCACAACATCTGGGGCCAGATGTTGTTGAACGAGAGAGGGGCCTCTCTCGCTTGCCGTCCGGATGGACCGGAACGAGCTATGAACCGGACTAAAAGGCTTCCTGCGTTCTCCCTCCGATCCGCCATCACTGGGTGTGCATTAGGTTAGTTTATAGTGCTCGCATCACCCCAAAATTCCTTCTAGACCGCAACGGACGAACCCGGCTGCCGAACCATTCGGTGAATGGACGCTACACCGGGCGAGCTAGCGGACGTCAAAGGCCGTCGAACCTACTAGGGTCCTCTTAGGCAATTGGCGTATTTACATGAGCACTTTTCCGCTAGCCCTTCATTAATTGTGACGACGGAGGCACACTGTTGGAAGACATCACAGATACATCACCCTAATCTTGATCGTCTGAAATAGAAATTGATAAAGTAGAGTGACCCTGCGGGGAAAGGACCGGAGTGTCCAAATCCCCAACAACATACCGTGACATACGCTTCCCATATTGTCATTGAAATCATACGATACAGAACAGGAGTTAATGCGAGTACACTGACCACATATAGAATGATAAGAAAGTCAGAGGAAGACTTCCTCTTAAAACAATTGATCAATATCCTTTCAATGTGAAAAGAAAACAAGTCCTGGTACTCGCACTAACCCCTGGCAATCAAAATACATAATAATAATATGATCCATTGATATAGAAAAAATAACTGAAATCAAAATATTTTGAAAAAATATTTTTTCAGAACAGCCCAAGGTTCTGAAAAGTAACGTTGAGCCCCAATGGATCCCAAGCCTAAGTGTGGACAAAAATTTTAAAAATATTTTAAACAATTTATTCAACACTTACGAACAATAATAATGTATCTAGTTATGATTAAAATAACATCAAGATATTATTTTTTAGAAATCCCCCCCTCACACAGAGGGCTGTTGAAAATGTAAACAATGAGTGTAAAAACACTAAAATAAGACTCCAGGCACCCAGGCCCGAAATCAGTTACCAAAATACATTATCTGATGCAAAACAGAGACTTCCAGGGAAGAAACTGCAGAACATCAGATGGTAGATGCAGAACACAATGCCTAACCACCCCTAGGTGAAGACGTAAACATGGGGAAAGAACAGAATTCATTCTGTTATTCAGCTAAAACTCCCAAGAAAATTTAGTAATAATAATTACAAAAACTATGCCAAAAGCATGGGAGAATAGCAAGGGGGAACTTAAAGGACAGGGAGAGAGGAAAACACTTAAAAAAACAGTGTAACTAAATAATCAGAATGACAACAAAATGGCTGATGCCTTGAAAATAGGTAACTTAACATAATTTCATTAAAAAATTTTAAGTTACAGCCCTGATAATATTCTGTCACACATTCTTTTCCTCTCCTCCTTCTCTATCCTCCTTAGAATCACCATTTCACTAATATTTATGTGTCTGGCATCATTTAAACTGAGATTTATAAGCACAAAGATCAGTCAGATGTTAACTGATGAAGGGCCAAACTTAGAATGATTAATGGCGCCAATTTCGGAACGTCCTTGACACTGCGCATGCGCAGTAGGGGCGAAGTGTGGAGGGCCTTTCAGGACATGTTTTCTTTAGTTTTAGATGCAAATTTGGGGGATTGGGGGGCAAAATTTGTGTTTGGCCCTATATTTTAAGAGTTAGCACCAGCTATGTCTGGGTCATTGGTACAGTATAAAAATATTGTGTTTTCAAAGGGCCATAACTCTGCAGCGGATGGACTGAGAAACACCAATATCAAACTTGACCTGTATTTTATTGCTAAAAACAACTTCTGAAAGTTTGATGTTGATCCGTCAGGGCGTTCGACTTTAAATGAAGGGAAACCAATTTTTTTCGAAAGATTGTGTTTTCAAAGGGCCATAACTCTGCATTGGATGGACTGAGAAATACCAATATCGAACTTGACCTGCATTTTATTGCTAAAAACAACTTCTGAAAGTTTGATGTCGATCCGTCAAGGCGTTCGACTTTAAATGAAGAGAAACCAAACTGTTTACGGACACACAGACGGACAGACTAACTGATAACATAATACATCCCATTTTTATAAACGGGCGTATAATGATTGGAGTCAGCATTCATTAGTTATTGGACGGAAACCAACTTCAATATGGTGGCCATATTGAATTGCTAGCTAGACCAAAATCGAAAGGAAGCTTCCTCTAAACACCAATAATGCATTACAAAAAACTGAAATTGATTCGAGTCAGTATTCATTAGTTATTGGGTGGAAACAAAATTCAAGATGGCTGCATAATGAATTGTCGACTGGCGGCAATCTTAGATCAGCTGACTGGTTCAAAATCGAAAGGAAGCTTCCTCTACACACCAACAATGCATAATTAAAAAATAATGAAAGTGTCAATGACACTGAAGCTTAACTTGTGTGATGTGTTTGATGAAAAGGAAAATGTTCAATGTTTATGAAAGGATTATGAAATAAGACAAGAATTGTGATAATTGGGAATATGTTAATTTCTGTTCCCTGTATGCTATGTTTTTAATAAAAATAATATGAGATGTACACTGTACTAAAGAGCTGAGGGGTGGATTAATATGACCTCACAGTTAACGTGTGTGGCCCTCACAGTTAACGTATATCAACGAAAGTTACCAAGTTACAGTGAAATTATTCCAAAATGAGTCATCCTATCAAGTTACATTGAAATCCCTTCATAAATATGGCCTGTAGACTGTGCTAAAGGTTTTTTTTGGGCTTCAGGCCTGTATAGCCATGACAGTAGACTGATTGCAACTAAAAGGGGATGTCCTCATTTCAACATTATACTGAGTCATTCTACTAAGTTACAATGAAATCCCTTCACAAATACGACCTGTAGTCTGTACTAAATTTTTGGGGGGGTTTGGGCTCGGGAAGCCATCATGGTTGAATGATCGCGACCTAAAGGGGGCGTTGTCATCTGGGAATAATCTAGAGTGATCCTACAAAGTTACAATGAAATCCCTTCACATATATGACCTGTAGACTGTGCTTAAGGTTTTCGGGCTTCGGGCCCCTGAAGCCGTTAAAACTGACCAATCATGACCAAAAGGGGATGTCATCATCTAGGCATTATATGGAGTCAACCTAATAAGTTACAATGAAATCCTTCCATAAATATGACCTATAGACTATGCTAAAGGTTTTGGGGTTTTGGGCTTGGGCAGCCATCAAGGCTGAATGATCACGACCAAAAGGGGACGTTCTCATCTAGACATTATTTGGAGTCATCCTACCAAGCTACAATGAAATCCCTTCATAAATATGACCTGCAGACTGTGCGAAAGTTTTCAGGCTTCGGGCCCCTGTAGCCATCTCAGTTGCCCATTCGTGTCCAAAAGGGGATGTTCTCATCTAGACATTATATGAAGTCAACCTACCAAGTTACAATGAAATCTCTTCATAAATATGACCTGAAGACTGTGCTAAGGTTTTAGGGCTTTGGACTCGGGCAGCCATCATGGTTGAATGATCGCAACCAAAAGGGGACATTCATCCAAAACCACCATTATTCACTTCCAACATCCTGCTACACTATTGATTCCATGAAAACCATCATTGATTTGTGTCTGGCATCTTCAATGAAAGTGTCAACGATACTGTAGCTTAACTTGTGTGTTGTGTTTGATGAAAAGCATAATGTTCAATGTTTATGAAAGGATTATGAAATAAGACAAGAATTGTGATAATTGGGAATATGTTCATTTCTGTTCCCTGTATGCTATGTTTTTGATAAAAATAATATGAGGTGCACACTGCACTAAAGAGCTGAGGGGTGGGTTAATATGACCTCACAGTTAATGTATGTGGCCCTCACAGTTAATGTATATCAATGAAAGTTACCAAGTTTCAGTGAAATTATTCCAAACGAGTCATCCTATCAAGTTACATTGAAATCGCTTCATAAATATGGCCTGTAGACTGTGCTAAAGGTTTTCAGGCTTCGGCCCCTGTAGCCGTCAGTTTCCCAATTGCGTCCAAAGGGAACGTTCTCATCTAGACATTATAAGAAGTCAACCTACCAAGTTACAATGAAATCTCTTCATAAATATGACCTGAAGACTGTGCTAAGGTTTTAGGGCTTTGGGCTCGGGCAGCCATCATGGTTGAATGATCGCAACCAAAAGAGGACATTCTCATCTGGGCATCATCTGGAGTGATCCTACGAAGTTACAATGAAATCCCTTCATAAATATGACTTGTAGACTGTGCTCAAGGTTTTCGGGCTTCGGGCACCTGTAGCCGTCACAGTTGACCAATCACGACCAAAAGGGGATGTCATCATCTAGGCATAAAATGGAGTCAACCTAACGAGTTACAATGAAATCCTTCCATAAATACGACCTATAGACTATGCTAAAGGTTTTTGGGTTTTGGGCTTGGGCAGCCATCAAGGCTGAATGATCACGACCAAAAGGGGACGTTCTCATCTAGTCATTATTTGGAGTCATCCTACCAAGTTACAATGAAATCCCTTCATAAATATGACCTGTAGACTGTGCTAAATGTTTTCGGGCTTTGGGCCCCTGTAGCCATCACAGTTGCCCAATCACGTCTAAAAGGGGACGTTCTCATCTAGACATTATATGAAGTCAACCTACCAGGTTACAATGAAATCCCTTCATAGATATGACCAGTAGACTGTGCTAAAGGTTTTCAGGCTTCGGGCAGACATCATGGTTGAATGATCGCAATCAAAAGGGGACATTCTCATCTAGGCATCATCTGGAGTGATTCTACGAGGTTACAATGAAATCCCTTCATAAATATGACCTGTAGACTGTGCTAAAGGTTTTCGGGCTTCAGGCACCTGTAGCCGTCACAGTTGACCAATCAAGACCAAAAGGGGATGTCATCATCTAGGCATTATATGGAGTCAACCTAACAAGTTACAATGAAATCCTTCCATAAATACGAAATATAGACTATGCTAAAGGTTTCTGGGCTCGGGCAGCCATCAAGGCTGAATGATCGCGATCAAAAGGGGATATTCTCATCTAGACATTATTTGGAGTCATCCTACCAAGTTACAATGAAATCCCTTCATAAATATGACCTGTAGACTGTGCTAAAGGTTTTCAGGCTTCGGGCCCCTGTAGCTGTCACAGTTGCTCAATCACGTCCAAAAGGGGACGTTCTCATCTAGACATTGTATGAAGTCAACCTACCAAGTTACAATGAAATTCCTCCATAAATATGACCTGTAGACTGTGCTAAAGGTTTTCAGGTTTTGGGCTCGGGCAGTTGTCACGGTTGGCAGATCGCGACCAAATGGGGAAGTTCTCATCTAGACATCATACGGAGGAGTCATCCTACCAAGTTACAATGAAATCCCTCCATATTAAATATGGCCTGCAGACTGTGCTAAAAGTTTTTGGGTTTCGGGCTTGGGCAGCCATCACAGTTGACAGATCATGACCAAAAAGGGGACGTTCTCATCTAGACATGACCCCAAACCTGCAAATGAAATTTTGTGATGATCAGACAAGAACTACGGGAAGTAGCCTGTGCTAAGGAAAATGTGAACAGACTCACAGACTAACAGATTCACAGACTAACAGACTTCCGCAAGCGTGATGGCAATAGCTTATCTTGACTTTGTCAAGTTAAGCTAAAAATGATTCAAGTCAGAATTCACCAGTTATTGGACGGAAACCAAATTCAATATAGGCATACTGAATTGGTTAGCTGGACCAAAATCGAAAGGAAGCATTGTCTAGTCATCCACAAGTTACCCCTAAAATTATGATTTGATCAAATAAGTGGTTCTTTTATTTGACGGAAACCAAAAGTTAAGGGACAGATGCCAGACAACGGATGCCTGATGAACATGGTGAAAACATAATGTTCCCGAGAGAATCTCTCGGGAGCACAAAAATTAATGTTTATTTCTATACATGCATATTTTTAGGATTTGTTCTCTAAAAGAGATATTAAGTGTACCAAGCAGATTTGTGAATTTTCAGCTCTTTTTAATATATGCATCAAATACTAAAGATATGGAAAGATGAATAAGTTTAAAGCTTTTGAGATAAAGAAACATACTGACTAACAAGAACATAATTATATTCTGAAAAGTTATATGTCGAGAGATAAGGAAAAAAAAAAACTCAAGATAAAAATAACAGATTTACCATAATTTTCCGACTGTCCTGCACTGATTTTTGTTTTATCTCTTCTAGTTCCACTATTTTACCAAGTTCCTCAGAAGATTTTCTGTCAAGAGACATATGATGGTTCATTAAGACAAATGTGAAAAAAACAATATTTTGAACAAATGTTGATAGATTTTATCTTCTGAGAGAAGATAGAGGGGATCCCACTTAATTGAATATCTCTTAAATGGATAAACCTGTTAATTGCTAGTTTGTTTTATTGGTGTTTAACAACACTTTCAACAGCTCAAGTCAAACCAAAAATTATGGGTGAAGAAAGCCAGAGAGGGGGCGTGGTGGCTCAGTCGGTAGGGGTGCAGGTTGCAAACCGATAGGTCCTTGGTGCGAATACCACCTATAGCAACTGCGTTGTGTCCTTCGGCTAGAGCTTTGCAACCGGTTATAAGCATAACTGTTTGGAAAAGTTGTCAACTGGATAACTGCTATGCCTATAGTTTATGGGATAGCGTCGTAAAAATAAAATAGCATTTGACCATGAGACATTAAGAATTCTTTTGCCAACACAAGCATTGTCAAAGCTACCAAACATAAGTCGATTTACAATGATGTGTAGTTGATGTAACAAGAAAGGGTTAAGGTGTTGGAATGTTGAATGAACAGTTATTTTGGGATGTCAAGTCACGGATAAATGTCTGCTACTTTGTATCAAACTGTCAACAGACGAGTGCACTGCAGGTTGTTTTCTGCGTGGGCAGCAGTGAGCACGCACCTGTCAGTGTAACACTGTCTTCTACAGACAAATGTGGCATTCTTCTCTTTGATGAGGTGTTGTTAATTGCAGATTATAATGCTGAAAAAATACCTCAGTGTGAGTAATGGTGCTTTCAGAATAAATTGACTGTTTGGCACTTAGCAAACATGTTTCAGAAAAACCATGTTTTGATGCTATTGAACTGTTTAAAAGTATGAACGTATGTCATAAATGAAAGTGTCAATGACACTGTAGCTCAACTTGTCAAGACAACGACATGTACATGTATAGTATGTGACACAGCAATGACAAACATCTAGGTAATGACCTGATAACAAAGGTACATATAAAGTATTGTAACGGTCTGTACATGAATACTGACCGTTGCCTGTAACAAATGTATAGGTAAAGTATTGTAAAGGTGGGTGACAGTCAGATGCTGAACTAGAAAAGAAATCTTTGAGTCCCAGAGTGGTAATGACTGAACCCCAAAATATTTGTTCTCATAGCACAGTGATAACAAAGGCACCCCAAAACACACTCGTTCCTGTCCCAAGGTGAAAACAAAAGTACTCAAGAAGTTTTGTGAAGATCAGTTCATAAATACGAGCTGTATAGAACTTGTGACAAAAAACTGATTGGACCTAATTTCGGTACAAAATGGCCACTGGCAGCCATCTTGAATTTTGGACCGTACCCAGAAACACTCATTCTCATCCCAAGGAGATAACAAAGGTACCCAAGAAGTTTTGTGAAGATCGGTTCATAAATACAGCCTCTACCCTGAGCCGTATTGACATGTGTGCTTACATTGTGTAAGTAGCACTGAATAAATCAAAGTTCATCTAATTTGCATAATTTCGGCACGAAAAAAAACCCCTTACAATATGTGATGTATTCCATGTTACTAAACATTCATACAAAAATTTATTCAAATCAGAACTTTCATACAGAAGTTCTATACAAAAGATTGATTGCACTAATTTTGGTACAAAATGGCTGCTGGTGGCCATCTTGAATTTCGGACCACACCCAAAAACACTCGCTCTCATCCCACAGTGATAACAAAGGTACCCAAGAAGTTTCGTAAAGATTGGTTCATAAATATGGCCTCTAGTCTGAGCTGTATAGAAGATGTGTACAAAAAACTGATTCGACCTAATTTCGGTACAAAATGGCCACTGGCAGCCATCTTGAATTTTAGACCGCACCCAGAAACACTCGTTCTCGTCCCAAGGTGATAACAAAGGTACCCAAGACATTTCGTGAAGATCAGTTCATAAATACAGACTCTAGTCTGAGCCGAATTGACATGTGTACTTACTGTGTGTAAGTCGCACTGAAAAAATCAAAGTTCATCTAATTTGCATAATTTCTGCACGAGAAAAAAACCCGTATTATATGAGATGCATCCCATGGTACTAAACATTCACACAAAATAATTATTCAAATCAGGGCTTTCATATGGAAGTTCTGTGCAAAAATCTGATTGCACCTAATTTTGTACAAAATGGCTGCCATCGGCCATCTTGAATTTCGGACCGGACCCCAAAACACTCGTTCTCGTCCCACGGTGATACCAAAGGTACCCAAGAAGTTTCGTAAAGATCGGTTCATAAATATGGCCTCTAGCCCGAGCCGTATTGGCATTTGCACTTACAGTGCTGAAAGTAACCCCAAAAAACATCAAAATTAGTCTAATTTGCACAATTTACGTACGAGAAAAAAACCCGTATTATATGTGATGTATCCCATGGTACTAAACATTCATACAAAAAATTATTCAAATCAGAGCTTTCATATGGAAGTTCTGTACAAAAAACAGATTTTTGCATCGTCGGTACAAAATGGCGGCTGGCAGCCATCTGGAATTTCGGACCGCACCCAAAAACACTCGTTCTCGTCCCACAGTCATAACAAAGGTACCCAAGAAGTTTCGTAAAGATCGGTTCATAAATACGGCCTCTAGCCCGAGCCATAGCAGCTTGGCACTTACAGCTCTGAAAGTAACACTAAATAAATCAAAGTCAGTCTAATTTGCATAATTTACGCATGAGAAAAAAACCCGTATTATATGTGATGTATCCCATGGTACTAAACATTTATACAAAACTTTATTCAAATCAGAACTTTCATACAGAAGTTCTGTACAAAAAACTGATTTTTGCATCATCGGTACAAAATGGCCACTGGCAGCCATCTTGAATTTCGGACCACACCTAAAAACACTCGTTCCCGTCCCAGGGTTATAACAAAGGTACACAAGAAGTTTCGTAAAGATCGATTCATAAATGCGACCTCTAGCCCGAGCCATAGCCAATTGCTGAAGTACGGACAGACGGACAGACGGATGGACGGACGGACAGACGGACGACGGGCCATGACAATAGCTCAAATTTGACTTCGTCAAAGTTGAGCTAAAAACCTACTTTAAAATCTAGCATTGTAAAATTTGTTTTTCAGTTGTCAATGTCAGACAAGGGGCTCTTGGTCAATGGGACATATAATAATTTCTTACCACACCCCTTCATGACTTGCAACATATTCCCGCCCGGAATTTCAGTGCGAGGAATAAGTAAATGTAAATGTGGAACTGTTTGTGACTTTTGTCTTAGCAGTGAACAGAAAAAGATATTCAAAAAATTAGGATTACATATTCACTCTAAGATCATATCAAATTCAAGCCACTCAAGGTAAGAGGCTCTTTGCTAATACAGTTAACACAGTTAACTAATAACTATGCCTAACTACAATTTACAAACTGGCTGGAAAATTCTTAACAAATAGAGATGAGCCGCTTAGTAAAATGCCCCATCAGATGAATGCCGATTATTTTAGACAACAATCGGGCGATACCGAATGCCCATGTCAGATGGTTTCTTTATTATTCAGGCTTACTGCAGAAGCTAGCTGATTTACAGTAATCAGAATTTAATTTACATGCCACTAATCCCCATCAACCCGGAAGATAACACACTTTTAATACTCAAAATGTTTTGTGAAAATCAAAGTCGTCGTTGGAACCACACATTTTAAAGTGGGAGTTTCTTTTCAGTAAACCCCAAAATGGGATTGCGTCACACGAGTCATGACGTTGCACTGCATTATCTATTTTTATCACATGCTCCACACATTTCAAATATAAGAAAAATTCAGTGGATTTGTGTTGATAAATCCCACCTCGAATGGCCCGATCTTAAACTTATTGCACCCAAACCTCTCATAGAGAACGCAGATTACTAATATGGAGGAATTATCTGTCCAATATGGGAATAAAGAATGCCATTATATATTTAATGAGACAATGAACGTGGTTGAATGAAATAATGCGACATTTTGCAGAATGCAGTACAGTTTGGGCAGTGAAGAGTGTCCGAATTCACATGATGGATAAAAAACAACTCGGTACACAGTTGTACAATCAAAATCTTTAATATAATATTCTGCCTTTTCTTTTCTTTTCTTTCATAAACCATCACTTACCTGAGATCAGTAACAGACGAGTAACATACCGATCGCTTGCCACTGGTTCTCCCACAAAGGGGAAGAAAGTTCATTACAGATCATCCATATCACTTTCACTTTCACTGAGTTTCAGACAATCGGCGAGGGCCGATGTTGAATCATCAAGTGCCGATGGTGAACCGATGGGTGCTTATCGGCCGAGTGCCGATGTTACACCGATTAATCAGCTCATCTCTATTAACTAATATCAATGACATTTGTCCCTCACTTCAAATGCACATCCATGGGAACATCAATGGTGCACTTGTCTTCAACCAATGCTAACCCTGCTTGTGTGGAGTTTGTATGTTGGTGAGCCTGACTGTTGCTTGCCGTTGCTCGATGGTTCTCTCCGGGTACACTGGCTTCCTCCACTTGTAAAACTGTCCGACATGAGGTGACCATGCTGTCAAAACTGTCATTAAACCTCAATCAATAAATAAATAGAAGAAAGCCAGAGTAGCTGGAGAGAACAACCAAGCTGTGGCAAGAAACGGTCAGACTCTTCAACTTACTAACTCTGTACAAGCAGGGTTAGCAGCAGATAAAAGCAAGTGCCCCATAGATGTGCAGTATGCATCAGCACACAGTGTCATCGTGACCCCAAGTGTCTCACTCAAGGATACAACACAGTTACTATTGGTCGGGGCGAATAGCCAACCTTTTGGTTTCTGGTGCAATGCTCTAATCAACGAGAAACCATGCTCCCCCTGTTAATTGTATATAACTCAACTGGTAGAGTGCCAAGTGTTTCTTGGCTGCCAAAATTTGTTCACATATCTTTACCTTGTTATAATTTATGGGGGAATGTCTATAGGCACTCTTCCATAAATTGTAACACAAGACAAATCCATACAGATGAAAAAAATTCACCTCAAAGATAATGTGAATCACATCCACAAAATATGAAATCTTATAGTTGTTATACCTGCACCTAAGAATGGAGCCCAAATGTGGGCTTCAGGCACTTAACCAGTTAAAATTACCAAATAACTTACCATAAATTTGAGACAAGTTTTACTTGTTAATTGCATATATAGTACAGGGTAAACCGTTAACTGAATAAATAGTCTTGGAATCTGTTGAAATTTCTCCAACATCGACTGACTTCTGACATTTATATAGACATTTATGGCCTCAAAACACCCAATATAGGGACTTGATCTATTACATCTTATTTGACCGAGATCAGTGAGCTCTGTCCAACAAGATTTAATAGAATAAATTCTCAGTTTATAGATAGGAGATAGGAAAATGACCCAATTGCTGTTAATTGTATACTCCTGATTACTAAATATTTTCTCAGGCAAAGTGACTATTCAATTAACAGGATGGCACTTTTCTAGCAAACTTTCTCAAGGCAGAAAATATTCCAAATCTGTGAATTGCAACTGGATCGATGTAATGAATAAAATCCCTCATATACCCCTTCTACAGTTAGAACTAATAGTCCTGTCAGATTGGAGTTCAACAGGCTCATTGGTTAATGTGCTAATTAGTGCAGGAGATAATGGAGGTCAAATATGTGACAACACTTGGGCTATGTAATGTACTGTGCCAAGGGAAGACATTTCATGAGAATCAATGAATCCGATTTTTGTAACAACTCTCACAAATTTATTTAACAGTACAATAGATCTATCATTATGCGATTTTGATTCATGCAATATGTCTTCGAAATTCTGACCCAGTGCACTACTAGTGAGGTCGTTACCTTCAAGCACTTATGCATATCTCAAGTCAAAGAAATGTATTACTACTAAAGTCAGAAACAGCTGAATTAAGCTGTGCAATTTCTCAAATGAAAATGCAATTCCTTCTTTTTCCATAATTTTCTTGGTCTGCCTCATTTATTATTCCCCAAAATGATCTACAAAAAACTCTCCCAATATGCATATCAAAATGCTTTATCCAGGTAGGATAGACAAAAAATAAAATGAATACAATGTTTCAATCTCTGTGTAGAAAAATTTCAATTAGTTTTTAACTGTGTCATTATTTTAGTAGAATTTATGACTGAGCTTCTGATAAATGCTAATTACTTGCACCGAATTTCAGTCGGTTATCGCACATAATGATTGAGAAGAAATAACAGTACTGCACCTTGCTTAAGATATAGTTTAATTGGGAAGACTGCATGCTTATCTAACATGGTTTTTATTTCAAAATAGCACAAACTCAAGGTGTCTGTCCCAATAGGACCAAGAATATACCCCACATTCCACATCAACTAGGTTTAACTAGAGGTGTGACTGTACCAGATGGGCTCTTACTGCTATGATTATTCTAAGACAAAAAGGGGCACAACTCTGGTAAAAAAAAAATCTGATGGAAACTATAATCACAGATGCACAGGTTCCCATGGTAGTGAACATCCATCCCAAGTTTCAAGGGAATCAACCCATAAACATCCGAGAAAATCTCCGGACAAAATTCAGACATTCTATGATGAAAAGGGGCATGACTCTGGCAAAAAAGTCTGATCAAAACTATAATCGAAGGTGCACAGGTCACCATGGTAGTAAACATCCATACCAAGTTGCAAAGGAATCGACCCATAAACATCTGAGAAAATCTCCAGACAAAATTATAGGCCTGCTTTTTTAAGCCGAAAAGGGGCAAAATGCTGGCAAAAATAATCTGACTAAAACTATAATCACAGGTGCACAGGTTCCCATGGTGGTGAACATCCATAAGAAGTTTCGAGCAGATTGGTCCACAAATATCTCTGGACAAAAATATGTCTACAGATGGATGGATGTTCTTACATGTTCTTACTTGTGAGTTTTTTCCCATGTTAAACCCTAAGCCACAAGGTCAAAAAATTAACCCCACAGTGCAAATGATAACCCCACAAGTGGCCACTGTACTAACCCAACCCCACAACTACCACTGACCCTAAATTGTAAACCCCACAATGTACCTCTGCTAAGCCTGGACAGACAGGCAGATGGATGGACAGACCAGGTGATTCCAGTATTACCCCCCACCCCCACCCCCCACACTCCCATAACTTATTGTGGAGAGTATATAAATACACTCTCCAATTAAGAAAAGGGCAAGACTGAGTCTAACCAAACTGAAAATTGCAGATACACAGGTTCCCTTGCTGGTTAATCTCTGCAACAAGTTTTTAAAAAGAATTACTGAAAAATGATAAATTTAAAGTAATTTGTATATTTTTTATACTTACCAATGGCCCAGACTTAGCTGGTGCAAACTCGATATCATCCAGGGCCAAACACAAATTCTGAACTCCCCAATCCCCCAAATTTGAATACAAATCCAAAAAATAAAAGTCCTATCAGGTCCTCCATACTTTTGTGTACTGTGCATGCGCAGTAACCAGGAAGGTACCAAAATTGGCGCCAAGCATCATTCTTTCTAGTAGTGCCTGCTAAATGTTAAAAATCAGTGAGGAGGTATGAGTGCCCACTCATGGGAGGGCCATCCCTGTCTGGGCCATTGGTAAGTATAAAAAATAAACAAATTACTTTAAATTTATCATATTTTTATACTAAAACCAATGGCCCAGACTTAGCTGAATCGTAAAAAGGCTTGAGGGCCTAGGACTTAGAGGAAATACCATATCTCTATTACTCCAATTTATAGAATAACTCCTAAAGGAAAATAGGAGATGACAGAGGAATTACATATGTCTTTCTCTTGTTAAAAAAAGAGAATGACATAACACCGTCAATATACAGGAGTAATACAAAATAAATTCTCCATTTAATTCCAGCAAAACACATTATGCTAAGTCGGTAAAGGAAACCAATTATAAAGCTAGTCCAGAGAATGAGACGCTTAAAACTAATTTAAAAGTGTCAGAGGATTGTATATAAACGCTTGTATGGCACGTGACATATACATATGCTTCACAATGAGCTACACTTTAAAAACCATACATAATTGAGACATAATTGTTGCTTCACACCGAACTACACATTAAAACCACCCAGCACCAACACTGGACTTCTGTCACTAGAGGACGTATTCCCTTGCTTTTTGCTATAAAGTCAGATGATACTAAGGAAAAAAATGGACCCCCCCCCCCCCCCCCCCACCTTCCCCTTGTTCTGAAGGAAGAATCCTCAGAATGAAGAGGGCAGCAAAACGGCATCAGTGTTCGAGCAGACTGCCTAAGACATCTAGATGTAATATTAATGGACAACATTCTGTGAGACAGAAAGAAGACCCAAGGATCTAAGGTCACCGGAGATAGACTCTAACTTTCTAAGGTAAAACTTAGTAAATGAAGACGGTTGCATCCAGTAGGCAGCCTTCATTAAATCAGTAATGGCAATACTATTTGAATAAGCCCAAGAAGACAGTGCTCTAACCTCATGCACTGAAATCTTATTGACAGAACGTTGATCTGAAGATTCTCATATGCAATTCGTATTGCTAATTGAATCCCCCAGCACCTGAATGAACAGAAGTATTCTTTCTATTAGGCATAAGAGAAAGAAAAATCTCTTTCTTCCCTTTCTAATAAAGCTAGATCGACGTTTATAAATGTGCATCGCTCTCACTGGAAACAACACTGGCCTATGGTTGTCCAAGGACGGTTAAGCCCTAATAATAATAGGCTCTGGCTGTTTATCTGGAATCTGATTCTTAGCCAAGAACCCCACTTCCGTAGTAAGAGTAATAGTATTACCCACACTACTGAAATGGGAATCTTCTACAGATAATGCAAGAAGCTCGCTAACTCTTCTGGCAGAAGCAAAGACTAAGAGAAATGCCGTTTTAAACGTCAGGAATTTGAATTCTACATTCATCTAACGGCTCAAAAGGAGCTTCTTGAAGCTTCAAGAGAACCCAAGCCAAATTCCATTTAGGAATTAAACCAAGGGTTCTAGGTCTATTGATAAAGAAATTTCTAACTAGCTTGGATAAAGAAGGATCTGATCCAATAGCCAAGTTATCATGATGAGCATAAGGGTCTGATAGCACAGACCTATAACCCTTAATTGTAATGGGCTGCAGTTTTAATTCATCAAACAGGTAGACCAGAAAATTGGCAATTTGAGGTATAGATGGATTATAGATATCCACCGACTGATCTGCACACCAACTAAAGAAAACTCTCCACTTTGCTGCATAATTCAGCGAAGAGTAGGTCCTCCTACAGTTAGAAATTTCGTCCACTGCTCGTCCTGTAAACTGCTTTCCATGCAAGAAGGACCGCACAACGGAAATATAAATTTTATAATATATTTTCTTTCTTATTATACCTACTGCAATTGTTTACTACAGGCTTGCACTACAGTGGATAAAATACTCTCTATTTTAATCTTTCCCAAGAGATTTGGGAAATAAAAGTGGTGTAAAAACACCACAAAAAATAAGCCAAAACTGGGTCGAGCGCCATCGGCGCACACCCAGTAAGGGATGCTCTTCTCTTAGTACAATTCCACGCCTTCCGTTAACCAGTGCACAAGCAGTCATCAAATCATTCTTTTGAGTCCGCCAACATAGGAGGTATGTGATCAGCGGGAAGGAAGGATTCTTACCCGAATAAGAAGATGGGAGGGCCTCTGTGTAAACAATTGCGGTAGGTATAATAAGAAAGGAAATTTACTATAAAATTTATATTTCTTATCAACCTACCTTACAATTGGTTACTACAGGCTGAATAGACAATAGGATGGAGGGAATCACATAACCAACCCACACATAACTCAACTGCACTGGAACTGTGGACAGAGGAAGAGATCCCTAGGCCTATCAAACCAGAGCATCACAAATATTAGTAAAAGACAATGAAAGATGAGGCGTATGGTGATGTGCGACGCACAGACAGAAAGGGCAGTAACAGCACGGAGCTGGAACTGACCCTGAAAGAAGCTGAATGGCTGGGATAGACAACAAGAGGCCCCACGGGGCCTGAGGGCGCTCACCTGATACTGGCCGAGTCATATCACCAAAATAGCAAGGGATTCTGCCTTGTGGTTATTATCAGTTTTTCAACATAAAAGTGTTTTCTCTACTTAGTAACCCAGAGTGTTCATATGTTAGATACCCATATTGGGTACTCAATAATTTATCTATTTATTTATTGGAATTTAAGGTCACTTTCAGCATCTAAGGCTACATCTTACAGAGGCGTAATTATAATATCAAGTTTGGTCAATCGTTTATGCCTATCACTGCCCACTTTACAGGGCTTTCAATGCAGGAATTGGTTACTACTGGGCCCAATTTTATCAATAAAGCAGAACTTGAACAAACTTCAATTTGCCACTTCTAAGAAAATCAAAAATCAAATATCAAAAGATTCTGACAGGAGTAACAGAAAAAAAAGATTTTTTAAGAATATTTCTCATACTGAACTAAGTTATACATGGGCTCCCATAGGGAGCCCAAAAATAAAAGCTTCTGAAGCAGTGTTTTGGGAGAAGAAGATTCTTCAACGTTATTCCCATTAGCTACACTGTTAAAAAATGATGACTCGGCACTTTTAGTCCTAGAAAAGAACCTTATGATAAAATTTTTACCATTTTTTTCTTCCGGTCCTAAGGAAGCTTCACACCATATAAAAATTCTCAGTGCCATGTAGTTCTGGAGATATGGGCATTTAAAAAGAAAAAAATTTTTTAGCTCCTGCAGTTCCCGTGGGGGACAGGAAAACAATTTTCGGCATAAATTAGGTACTTATGACCCAATAAGCCCTCATATCAAATTTGGTTCAAATCGACTTTTTGGTTTGGAAAATAAAAATTTTGGTATAATTTGGGCTCCCACAGTGAGCCCAAATATGAACCCAGGTACTTGGCTTTACCAAACTTCACTCTCAGCCCCTAAGAATGCTGTACATCAAATATCAAAACATTTTGACTGGTGGATCTGAAAAAAAAATTTTTTTTAAAGAATATTCCTCATATTGAACTAAGTTATAATTTGGGCTCCCACAGGGAGACCAAATATGAGCCGAAGGACTTGACTTGAACAAACTTGAATCTCACCTCCCTAAGCATACTGTATACCAAATATCAAAAGATTCTGACCGGTGGATGCGAAGAAGAAGATTTTAAAAGAATATACCTCGTATTGCACTAAGTTACAATTTGGGTTCCCAAAGGGAGTCCAAATATGAACTCAGGGACTTGGCTTGAACAAACATCAATCTCACCCCCCTAAGGATGATGCATAGCAAATATCAAAAGATTCTGATTTGTGGATCCGAAGAAGAAGATTTTTAAAATATATCCCTCATATTGCACTAATTTGAACATTTGGGTTCCCATAGGGAACCCAAATATGGACCGAGGAATTTGATTTCTACAAATATGTGAATCAATGTTCCAAAGATGTTATATGTAAAATATGAAAGCTTTTAGAGCAGTGGTTTGGAAGAAAACAATTCTTTATTTTTTTCCCATTGCCTACTGTGTTAAAAAATACTGACTCAGCACTTTTTCAGAGTCCCGAAAAAGTACCCTATGATAAAACCGATAGCAATTTTTTTTTACCAATCCTTTCTGTTGGTCCCAAGAAAGCTTCACACCAAATAAAAATTCTCACTGCCGTGCAGTTTTTGAGATATAGGCGTTTTAATTTTTTTCTATTTTTAGCTCCTGTGGTTCCCACGGGGCTACAGGAAAAAAAATTTCTGCATAAATTAGGTACTTATGACCCAATAAGCCCTCACATAAAATTTGGTTCAAATTGGCCTCTCGGTTTAAAAAATAGAAATTTGGGGTGGGGCCAAAATTTTTGCTCCTCCCATAACATCGCCAAGTATAGACCTACGAACTTCTCTTGAACAAACTTGAGTCTACACCTCAAAAGGAAGCTGCATACCAAATATCAAGTCTCTGCTATTGCTGGTTCTTGAGAAGAAGATTTTTTAAGAATTGGAGCATTTTTGCCCCACCCCTCTGCTCAATATGAGCCGAAACCTAATTTGCCCAAAAATCAAAATGCCGCTATATAACCCCTACTCACATGAAATTTCATTAACATGCGGCCAGTGGTTTGGAAGAAAAAGACCCAAACACCACCTTCACGCCGGACGACGGACGACGGACGCCGGACGACGGACGATGGACGACGGACGAAAAGTGATCAGAAAAGCTCACCCTGACTTTCAGTCAGGTGAGCTAACAACCTGAGCCAAAGAAAGAGGGCCCGTAGGACAAAGGTCCTCTGTCGGCTCCTGCAACTGTCGCAGATAAATGGAGAAGGTAGCATTTCTCCAGTAGGCTGCCAGCATAACATCCGATAACATGATGGAGTTAGTAAAAGCCCCAAGAGGAAGACAATGAACGCACCTCGTGGCAGAAAAAATGATTGGTAATACATTCGCCAGTAGCTAGATGAACGGACGCTGCACGAATAGCAAGACAAATCCATCAAGAAATGGATGCAGGAGAGATCTGGCATGTGAGAAAACGCATATCCATTTGGGAAAAGGCGCAAATGCCCCCCCCCCCCCCCCCCCCCAAGCAGAGCAGCACCCAAGAAAGTGTCCATCTTGGAGTAAACTGCAAAGTCCTAGGCCTTTTCAAGGAAAAGAGCTGAACAAGCTTGGAGAGGCAAGGATGAGTGCCGAAACAATGGGGTACCACATATGAAAAGGGTCTCCGAAGCATGGACGTGTACCCATTGCTGGAGACCCCCAGAAACAAACATATACCAGAAACTCCGCAATCGGTGTGATCGAAGGAGTGACAGAAGCAACAGAGTGATCGCACACCATTGACAGAAGAACCTTCTACTGAGCCACAGAGGCTAAACCAGTGGAGTGAGTGCCTCCTTGAAGAAGACAAGAGCGCACATATCGCTGAAGCAATACAATGTCCCCTACCGGACTAATGAGCACTAATAATTATACAAATGTTATAACCTAGATGTGATCAGCATGAATTCTGTTGAAGCGTTTCCAAAAAAAGTCTGGAAAACTGATATTTTGGCACTTTTCCATATTTCCAAGGACCATAACTTACACAAGAATAATGCAATCAGCATGAAACTCAAACTTGATCTTTAAGTCATCATTCTATAGTAGATTTACCAAAAATGAAATCATTCGGTTGAAGCATTTACAAAAAAAGTCCGGAAAACTAAAGTGTCACTGACATTTTCCATATTTGCAAGGGCCATAACTCACACAAAAATAAGGCAATCAGCATGAAACTCAAACTTGATCTGTAAGTCATCGTTCTATAGTAGGTTACCAAGAATAAAATCATACGGTTGAAGCATTTCCCCAAAAAGTCCGGAAAACTAAAGACTGACTGACAGACTGACGGATGGACAGAGTGCAAATGAAACTTGATCTGCAAGTCATCGTTCTATAGTAGGTTACCAAAAATTAAATCATTCCACTGAAGTGTTTCCAAAAAAAGTCTGGAGAACTGATATTTTGGCGCTTTTCCATATTTTCAAGGGCTATAACTCACACAAGAAAAAGGCAATCAGCATGAAACTCAAACTTGATCTGTAAGTCATCGTTCTATAGTAGGTTACCAAAAATGAAATCATTCCGTTGAAGCGTTTCCAAAAAAAAAGTCCGGAAAACTGACATTTTGGTGCTTTTCCATATTTCCAAGGGCCATAACTCACACAAGAATAATGCAATCAGCATGAAACTCAAACTTGATCTATATGTCATCGTTCTACAGTAGGTTATCAAGAATGAAATCAATCGGTTGAAGAATTTCCAAAACAAGAGGCCCCAAGGGGCCTGAGGGCGCACACCTGACATGGTAGCCTAAATATCAACATAGAGAATGCTGCATACCAAATATCAAAATATTCCGACTGCTGGATCTGAAGAAGATTTTTAAAGAAAATTCCTCAATTTGAACTAAGTTATCATTTGGGCTCCCACAGTGAGTCCAAATATGGACCTAGGGACATGGCTTGAACAAACTTAAATCTCACCCCCTAAGGATGCTGCATACCAAATATCAAAACATTCCGACTGCTGGATCTGAAGAGGATTTTTAAAGAAAATTCCTCATTTTGAACTAAGTCATAATTTGGGCTACGACAGTGAGCCCAAATATGAACCCAGGGACTTGGCCAGGGACAAACTTGAATCTCACCCCCCTAAGAATTGTGCATGCCCAATATCAAAAGATTCTGCCTGCTGGATCTTGAGAAGATTTTCAAATAAATTTGCCTGAAATGCACTAAGTTCAAATTTGGGCACCTATACTGAGCCCAAATATAAACCCAGGGGGCCGATTTGAACAAACTTGTATCAGATCCACCCCACAATTAGAGATGAGACGATTAATCGGTGTAACAGCGGCACTCGGCTGATAAGCACCCATCGGTTCACCATCGGCACTCATGATTCAACATCGGCCCTCGCCGATTGTCTGAAACTCACTTAACTCAGTGAAAGTGAAAGTGTTATGGATGAACTTTCTTCCACTTCATGGGACAACCAGTGGCAAGCGATCGGTACGTAACTCGTCTGTAACTGATACCATGTAAATGATGGTTCGTGAAAGAAAAGGCAGAATATTATATTAAAGATTCTGATTGTGTAACTGTGTACTGAGTTGTTTTTTATCTATCATGTGAATACGGACTCTCTTCACTGCCCAAACTGTACTTCATTCTGCAAAATGTTGCAATATTTCTTTCAACCACGCTCATCGTCTCATTAAATATATATTGGACAGATAATTCCTCCATATTAGTAATCCATGTTAATTGTGAAAGGTTTGGGTGAAAAAAGTTTAATATCGGGCCATTCGGGGTGGGATTTATCAACACGAAGCCACTGAATTTTTCTCATGTTGAATTGTGTGGAGCACATGATAAAAATAGATAATGCAGTGCAACGTCATAACTCGTGTGACACAATCCCATATATGGGTTTACCGAAAAGAAACTCCCACTTTAAAACGTGTGGTTCCAACAACGGCTTTTGATTTTCACTAAACATTTTCTTCCAAATAACTGATAGTCGACTTCAAAGCCTGTGTAGGGGGCGATTCGGCAAAGACCCGACTTTGAAATGAATTGTTTCCATTGTTGATGTAAACCGCATCAAAGGTTCAGAACACAATTTACCGTGACGATGCACGTGATGAGTTCTCGACTCAGTTGTTAGCTGTTTATTTTAAATCGAAAATATTCTGCACTGATGGTGCTTCAATGACATAAAATTAACCCTTTGATGTCTGTTATTTAATTTATTTAAATGAGTATTACCGTACTGACTCATGTCAAAGCCCAGGGGGTGCTTGCAGTGGATAAATTGCAAAGTGGTGGTGATGAGGGGGGGGGGGGGGGGGGGGCTTAGTGCTTGCAAGTCGCATTGGGATGCGTTGGAAATTGTCGATATAAGACAAGTAAGTATCCACTGGGTATGTTACATTTCTTTGAAAACCACCTACCAATTTTATAGAATTTGCTTTAAAAATTCTCATAATTATCTTGTACATACAGTTCAGATTTCGGGTTTTAATCCTCAATTTAATGAATAAAACAAGCAGAAAACCATGTGGTGTTTTCATTTTTTTTTTTTTTGTACAGGTTACTCTCGAAGCCAGAAATGGACGTAAGTTGACAATCAACACTGCAAACCACCCCCTTGAAAACAGGCAAACATAGTCTGTTTAAAAATAGCTGTTTTTTATAATATGTACATTTGATTATGAATAAAACAAAATAAAGCTTCACACAAAATCAATAAAAAAATTCATCATATGAACACCAGATAAAATTTACACAGCGGAATATGAATAACAAAATAGTTGCCTCCCTTGGCAAATTCGAAAATTTGATTTTACACTGAAAGTCATAACTTCACATGTTGCAGAGCATGATGAAATGATAAATGAGCATGATTTATTGAACCAATATGTCATAAATCATATTCCTGGTAATATTGTTAAAAAATTCTCAAATACCAGAGTTGTAATTATTTTTTATTTTTAATTACCACTTTCTCATTAATTTCTGAATACCTGTTTTTCACAATGAGATGTGCACGCTCGAAAGTGGCAGTGTTCTTTTACAATCAGTTGTGCCCCGCTTGAAAGTGGCAGTGTTCAATCAGTATCTTTCTGATGATATTCGACCACTGTGAAAACTGTGAAAACTATATGTTGTGGGCGTGTTTCAGACAACTATTGACAGCAGCCTGCACCCTCATTTGAAACAAGTGACAGCTTCCAAAAACGAGGTCGACAAAAAAATAAACAAGTCAGTTTTGCTTGGGATAATATTTTAATAAAGACTTATTACACTGAACACAGACATAATGTATTACACAAAAGACGAATTTAATAACACAAAAATCTCAACTCCAAAAAATATACATAATACAGTATTGCAGTTCTATTTGGTAAGTACACTGTTTTGCAACAAGTCAGCTATTTTTCCATTTGATGCCTGTAAATTTGACGTCTTGTCTCAAACAACTTTCGTCCAATTTGAAACTTGGGGGGTGGGCTTTGACTCAAGTAGGACACCCTGGTTCACAAATCTGAAAAAGCGGGAGGTGGGCTTCGACACGAGTATGGGCTTCGACACGAGTCAGTACGGTAAAAGTGTGTTATCTTCCGGGTTGATGGGGATTCTGATTAAGGTAAATCACCCAGTTTCTGCAGTCAGCTTGAATAATAAAGAAACCATCTGACATCGGCATTCGGTATCGGCCGATTGTTGTCTAAAATAATCGGCATTCGTCTTATGGGGCATTTTACTAATCGGCTCATCTCTACCCACAATGTTGCATACCAAATATCAAAAGATTCTGCATGCTGGATCTGGAGAAGAAGATTTTTGAAGAAATTTGCCTGAAATGCACTAAATTCGAATTCGAGCTTCTATAGTGAGCCCAAATATGAATCTAGGGAGCCGATTTGAACAAACTTGAATCAGATCCACCCCACATTGTTGCATACCAAATATCAAAAGATTCTGCCTGCTGGATCTGGAGAAGGAGATTTTTTAAGAAATTTGCCTGAAATGCACCAAGTTTGAATTCGGGCTTCTATAGTGAGCCCAAATATGAATCCAGGGGGCCAATTTGAACAAACTTGAATCAGATCTACCCCACAATGTTGCACACCAAATATGATAAGATTCTGCCTGATGGATCTGGAGAAGAAGATTTTTTAAGAAATTTGCCTGAAATGCACTAAGTTCGAATTCGAGCTTCTATAGTGAGACCAAATATGAATCTAGGGAGCCGATTTGAACAAACTTGAATCAGATCCACCCCACAATGTTGCATACCAAATATCAAAAGATTCTGCCTGCTGGATTTGGAGAAGAAGATTTTTTAAGAAATTAGCCTGAAATGCTCTAAGTTCGAATTCGAGCTTCTATAGTGAGCCCAAATATGAATCTAGGGAGCCGATTTGAACACATTTGAATCAGATCCACCCCACATAGTTGCATACCAAATATCAAAAGATTCTGCCTCCTAGATCTGGAGAAGAAGATTTTTTAAGAAATTTGCCTGAAATGCACTAAGTTCGAATTCGAGCTTCTATAGTGAGCCCAAATATGAGTCTAGGGAGCCGATTTGAACAAATTTTAATCAGATCCACCCCACAATGTTGCATACCAAATATCAAAAGATTCTGCCTGCTGGATCTGGAGAAGAAGATTTTTTAAGAAATTTGCCTGAAATGCACTAAGTTCAAATTTGGGCTCCTATACTGAGCCCAAATATAAACCCAGGGGGCCGATTTGAACAAACACGAATCAGATCCACCCCACAATGTTGCTTACCAAATATGAAAAGATTCTGCCTGCTGGATCTGGAGAAGATTTTTTAATGTTTTTTCCATTGCCTACAGTGTTAAAAAGTTCTGACTCAGCACTTTTTCAAAGTCCCAAAACTGTACCCTATGATAAAACCGATGGCAATTTTTTACCAATCCTTTCTGTTGGTCCTAAGGAAGCTTCACACCAAATAAAAATTTTCAGTGCCGTGCAGTTTTGGAGATATGGACGTTTAAATTTTTTTTCTATTTTTAGCTCCTGCGGTTCCCACGGGGCTGCGTGAAAAAAATTTTTGGCATAAATTAGGTACTTATGACCCAATAAGCCCTCACATAAACTTTGGTTCAAATCGGCCTCTCGGTTCGGACAACTTAAATTTGGGGTGGGGCCAAAATTCTTGCCCCTCCCATAAAGTTGCCAAATATTGCCCCTCAAACTTTTCTTGAACAAACTTGAGTCTACACCTAAAAAGGAAGCTGCATACCAAATATCAAGTCTCTGCTACTGCTGGTTCATGAGAAGAAGATTTTCAAAGATTCTGGTGCCCCTTGGGGGCGTGGCCCCACCCAGGAGGAGGGGCAACTTCATTTGAACAAATCTGAATTGACAAATCTGAAATAAACATTTACCCAACATTTGAAAAATATTGGGCCAGTGGTTTCTTCGGAGAAGTTGGTTTTGTAAAGTTTACGCCGGACGACAACGACGGACGGAAAGAGATTAGTAAAGCCCCCCCTTGAGCTTTGCTCAGGTGAGCTAAAAAGTCTGGAAAACTAATGTATGACAGACAGACTGACTGACAGAATGACGGATGGATGGACAGAGTGTAAATGAAACTTGATCTGTAAGTCATCGTTCTATAGTAGGTTACCAAAAATGAAATCATTCCGTTGAAGCGTTTCCAAAAAAAAGTCCAGAAAACTGATATTTTGGAGCTTTTTCCATATTTCCAAGGGTCATAATTCACACAAGAATAATGCAATCAGCATGAAACTCAAACTTGATCTATAAGTCATCGTTCTATAGTAGTTTACCAAAAATGAAATCATTCTATTGAAGCGTTTCCAAAAAAACTCTGGAAAACTGATATTTTGGTGCTTTTCCATATTTCCAAGGGCCATAACTCACATAAGAATAATGCAATCCGCATGAAACTCAAACCTGATCTGTAAGTCATCGTTCTATAGTAGTTTACCAAAAATGAAATCATTCCGTTGAAGCGTTTCCAAAAAAACTCCGGAAAACTGAAGTGTGACTGACAGACTGACGGATGGACAGAGTGCAAACCTATAGTCCCTTCCGGCGATGCCGGTAGGGGACTAAAAAGCAACGCCAATGTTCGTCTCTAAAAACCACTACGGAGGAGACTGGACCCGATAAAAGACATGCGCGAAGGCACAATGAAGTCGGGTCAACTTGAAACCTCCCCGGGCGACTTTGGCAAAGAAAGTCACGACGTAGAGGGAGACATGCCAGAACAGCCGCTAAAAGAGAGCGGAGCAGACTGATCCACACCCACCGAGGAGACAGGGGTGTGATCGAAAGGATTCAACGACTGCAGGTTCATATCTGGGCTAGAACCTGAGGCTGAATCGGAACTGGCAGGAAGGCGTAGCTGACAAGACCGTCCCAAAGAAGGGCCAGAGCATCCACAGCAAAAGTCAAGAGCATCTGGACACGGGGACACGAAAGTGTCCACCTGATGGTTCCAACGAGTCGCAAAGCGATCGATGTAGGGACGACCCCAGAGATCGCAAAGAGACTGGAACACCGCCATGTGGAGCATCCACTCGGTGGAAATGAACCTGCCCCGTCGGGACAGGGAGTCGGCTAGGACATTCAGACGGCCGGGAATGTGATGAACAACCACCCTGGCGGTGACATCCTGAGCGAGCAGTAGAAGATCCCGAGCCAATTCATACATTTGAACCGAGTGCGAGCCGCCCTGGTTCTGAATGTAAGCAACCACTGTTGAATAGTCGGACAACAGAAGGACCTGGCGATTCGACAGGTGAGGAGTCCACTGCCTGAAATTCAGAAGAAGAGCAAGAAGCTCCTTCTGGTTGATGTGCAGAGCTGCCTGATCCGGGTCCCACATCCTGTGAAGGGAAAGACCTAGAGCATCCAACGTCGCACCCCATCCAGGATCGGTGGCATCTGCTGTCAGAACGTGATTGGATGTGGGTAAGTCCAACGGGACACCCTGCGTAATCCACTGAACATCCGTCCAGTGGAGAAGGTGAGGATGAAGAGATTCTGGTAACGGAAGCACCAGATCCAGAGAATCAACATTCGGCCTCCAACGACTGAGCAGAAAGTGTTGGAGAGGTCTGACATGCAGCCGACCTAGAGGAATGAGATCCGTCACCGAACCGCAGAGACCGAGCAGCCAGAGAATACCCCATGCTGTCGCAGATGTGGACTGGGACAGAGTCAGAGCAAAAGCTGAGAGAATCACAGCCCTGGCCTGGGGAACCACCACCGTATTGCACTGAGTGAGGAATGCCATCCCCAGATGACAAAACGACTGAGAAGGGACCAGGTCCGACTTCTCCTCGTTGACTCTGAATCCTAGCGTCGTGAGCAAGCTCAACAGAGTGTCAACATCCAACTCCAGTAAGGCAGCATTGGAATGCCTCTGGAGAATATCGTCTAGATATGCCGAAGTAGTCACCCTGGACTGTGTGCAATGGAAGGCTATCACATGTGACATCAGTCGGGTGAAGGTCCAAGGAGACAGGTTGAGGCATGACCTTGAACTGGTAAACTCGCCCCAGGAAAGCGAACCTGAGATACTTCCGCGATGCCCAATGAATCGGAACGTGAAAGTAAGCGTCTCGCAGGTCGATGCTGGAAGCGAAATCTTCCTGGTGAATGGAACGGCGGACAGATCTGAAAGTCTCCATGCTGAACTTGGGAGCAATGATAGACTGGTTCAGGATACTCAGATCAATAACCGGTCGGAGGAGGCCGTCCTTCTTCGGCACCAAGAACAGGCGGGAATAAAACCCCACTGACTGAATGTTCTTGACGACCTCGATCACCCCCTTTGCCAGGAGACTGTCTATCTCCGTGGACAAAAGATCCTGACGTAAAACGTTTGAAGGATCTGTGGTTGGAAGAGGCACCCTGGACAGAGTAGGATGCCTCCGGAAGGATATTCGCGGCCCTGACCGAACATCTAACACCCAAGGATCGGATGTGATGGTGGCCCAACGGTCTGCGAACTCTGCTATCCTTCCTCCAACCTGGGACGAATAGAGGTGAGGACCTTCATTTCGAGCCCCGACGTGGCCCGCGAGAGGAGAAACCACCTCCTCTACTGAATGAAGAATCCTGAGACTTCCCTCTAGCCTACTGACTCTTACCCTTACCCTGTGAGTAAGCAGTAGAAGCAGTGGCAGAAGGATCAGCCCTTTGCTTCGCAGAGGAAGCAGAAGGGTACTTGTTAGGCTTTGAACAACCCCTGCCTCCCCTAGAAGGATGATCAAGCTGACGAAGCAGCAGCTGATCTTTGGAATGACGTAGGACGTCATCCCGGACCGCCGACACGGAATCATGGAACAGTTGAGGACCTGCCAAAGAAGCAGATTGAAAAGCAGCGCGCTACCCCTCAGGAAGGGATCGGCCTGCGTCCAGCACAGAATCCCTTCAAACTAGTTCCAAAATAGCCGTATCACAGGCATGCATGTGAGTAAGATGCATGAGCGCCTTGGACAGCACACGCAAAGGAGCCTGTACATCATCAAACTTATCTGGAGGCAGATAAGCAGCTAAGGCAGAGGCGACGTGATCGGAGAGAGAAAGCATACCCAGCATTTCTCTCGATAAGCCCAACATGGACTCCAGAGTCGTCATAGGCATGACAGCAGACTTGGGCTTGGAAAGCTCGAGGGAATTGGAGTCCTGATCCAAAACCGTCAAAGTCTGGTACACTGATGGATTGGCAGAATTGTAGGAACGATAATGCACCGGAGGCAAAAAGGCGTCAACCCGGGTGAAGAACAGAGCCTTCATAGCCTTGGCACTCAGCTTTGAGTCCAAGGCTGAAAATGCTTCAACCACCAGTATTGACTAGCACAGTCGAAGACGCCCAGAAGCAGGTTGCTCCACAGGCTGTAGGCGCGCGACCGATGATCGCGGCCTGGCTGACACCGTCGGCTGGTTTGATGATTTGAGATCTGGAAGGAACCCAAACACAAAGTCAAGAGCTGCCCCCAAGTCAGAAGACTGCTGGCTCTCGACATCAAGGATGTCTGACTCCTCCCCTGAGTCGTAAGACACATAGCCCATCATGGGCAAACCAGCCGATGCCTCCCATGGTGTAGGCACACCAGGGGGATCAGGAAGCGGCCTGTTTCCAATCCTGGGAGCCGGTGCCATAGGGGGCACCTGGAAACCATTCGCTGCCTCGCTGGAAGCAAAGGGAAGGCTCTTGGACAGAACCTGAGTGAGTAAGGAGAGGGCCTCCCTAAGCTCACTGCCCGTACCGGCCAGTTCGACATGGGGACAAACCGGCAAAGTGGCTTCATACCTGACCCTCTTAACCAGTGAAGGGTCACGATCCTCCAATACACCTGAAGCGGAACAACAGGCGGCAGCGGAAACATCTGAGGGCAGATGTGTATAGGGGTACGACACACCCCGTGGTTCAACATAGCAGGAACTCAGTAGAGTCGCCGCGGACATTTGCGGGGCAGAAGGTCCAGGCAGCACAGAAGACGTTGGTCCTGCAAAATTGGCCGTGTGACCAAAATGAGTGGACAGAAACGGAGTTCATAGTGGCCCCACCATGAACATCTGAATCCAATGACAAAACTCTGGTACTCGACGGCGCAGAGACCACAGTAGAGAGTTTGGCCGGCAGCCCCTTCCAACTTCGTCGAGTTGAAGTCAGGGAAGGCTGAGGCCAATACCCCACATCTACACTACCAGACACCGCTGCAGACCCCTGCAGGAATAAAACTGCTGTGCTCAACGGCTGAGAGGACACATCAGGGGGTTCAGTCGGCAGCCACTTCCGACTTCGCCGTGTTGAAGTCTGGGAAGGCTGACACCGATACCCCACAACCACACTACAGACATCACTGCAGACCCCTGCAGGGATAAGCCAAAGCCGGCTAACACGGTGCCAGATGTCGTTGCAGACAGAACAGCAGTAGCAGCAGATATGACAGGAGCTGTTGAAACTGGCGGAAAAGGGGAGCGAGCCACCGAGCTCGGCCTCCAAAGGAGGAGTCACAACCCTAGTGACAGCCTCAGATGTCGACTGGAAAAAGCGCATAGTCCCGGAACCAGGCACCTCTTCACCAGAAATCCAAAGCTCTCGCAGTATCCACCACGGTAAAAAAAACTGCACATCCCCCATGGATGGGGAATAACTCTCACCAGACGTGGTCGAGTCGGGAGGCCCCGAAACGACAGTGTTCCCCACCCCCCGTGGGTGCAGGAGGAGCTGCACATCCTCCACGGAGGGGGTGTAACTCTCACCAGACATGGTCGAGTCGGGAGGCCCCAAAATGACAGCGTTCCCCACCCCCGCAGGTGCGGGAGGTGCTGCACATCCCCCACAGAGGGGGTGTAACTCTCACCAGACGTGGTCGAGTCAGGAGGCTTCGAAACAACAGTGTTCCCCACCCCCGTGGGTGCGGGAGGAGCTGCACATCCCCCACGCGGGGGTGTAACTCTCACCAGATGTGGTCGAATCGGGAGGCTCCGAAATGACAGCGTTCCCCACCCCCCGCAGGTGCGGGAGGAGCTGCACATCCCCCACAGAGGGGGTGTAACTCTCACCAGACGTGGTCGAGTCAGGAGGCTTCGAAACAACAGTGTTCCCCACCCTCCCCCACAGGTGCGGGAGGAGCTGCACATCCCCCACGGAGGGGGTATAAGTCACACCAGATGTGGCCGGGTCTGGAGGCCCCAAAACGACAGCGTCTTCCCCCCCCCCCCCCCCCCCCCCCCCCCCACAGGTGTGGGAGAAATGGCCACGAGAACGCACCAAAGGCGAGGGCAAAAGGAATTGCCCTAAAGGAACCGAACTGGAAATAACAGAGGTGAGAGCAGTAGAAGAAAAAGGTGAACTCAACATATACAGATAGAGGAAGAACACCCTCAACTACGAGAGAAGGTGGCAGAAAAAATAACCGGTGGGTACACGACAGAACCCAGACGGCCGACAGGGACCTAAAAAACAGAAATTCAGCCCTCAACAGAGTGAAGAAATCCTGTCCATACAGTCCCTCATTGACACCTAACTCCAATAACAATAATAAAATTTATCAACCAAAACATTTCATTGCCGAACCGTGTTGACACGATGTCGAAAAAGCATTCGCAAAAATGGAATATATAAATAAAACACAATGAGAATGTGGTTGAAAATATTAACGAGAATATATAAAACACAGTCCTGTTATTATACGATCTTCAGATCCATAATCCAGTCACAGGAAAACCATTATCGACGAGTTGAATTATCACTGTATCGTAATGCAAAGATGGCGACATGTCAACCACATTCGCGGACGAAAAAAAGAATGGTTTGATGACTGCTTGCGCACTGGTTAACGGAAGTCGTGGAATTGTACCAAGAGAAGAGCGTCCCTTACTGGGTGTGCGCCGATGGCGCTCAACCCAGTTTTGGCTTATATTTTTGTGGTGTTTTTACACCACTTTTCTTTCCCAAATCTCTTGGGAAAGATTAAAATAGAGAGTATTTTATCCGAGTTAGGGTCTTCCGCTGTAGTGCAAGCCTGTAGTAAACAATTGTAAGGTAGGCTGATAAGAAATATGTGAAGGTTGAGACCTTCCAGATTGTGATGCAGTGCGTGGAATTTCTCCTGATACAGAAGGTCCTTGAGAGGAGGATGCTTCTGAGGAATGTCCCATAACATTGACAAGATTGGTCCAAGGTTTCTGAGCTGACAGAGGTGCTACCAGCAGAATTTTGCAATGAGACTGTTTGATTTTTAACAGAATCTGCTGAATCAGCGGAGTTAGAGGAAATGCATATCCTACTATTCCGCTCCATGAGATCGATAGAGCATCTACTGCACACGCTCGATGATCTGGACATGGCGACACGAACATTGGAAGCTGATTGTTCAGGTTCGTGGCAAAGAGAACTATCATGGGACGATCCCACTGGTTGCAAATCTGCCTGAATATTCGTTTGTTGAGAGTCCACTCCGATGGCAACAAGCGATCTTTCCTTGAGAGCGAGCTACTATATTCAGACGACCTAGAATATGACGAACTGAGAGATGAAAGTGATAACTCAGAGCAAATAGAAGAATATTCTATGTCAATTCGAACAGAGGAATTGAATGAGTGTCACCCTGGTTCCTGAGATACGCCAATACTGTGGAATTGTCCAACAGAATCTGAGCATGGACATTTGCAACATGAGCAATCTAATATTTTAAAGCTAGCCAAATAGGCATCATCTCTTTGATGTTTATGTGCTTTTCTAGGAACCAAAGCTCCCAAAGACCCTGACACTTCAGGTCTGCGGGAATCAGGGATGCACCCCAACCTGTCAGACTCGCGTCCATCATAACAGTGAAGACCGGATCCGGTACTTGAAACAGAACTCCCTGAATCAGCCATTGGAGATCCCCCCACCCCCAATCTGATCCTTTTGTTTTACCAGTTACAACAATCTGGGTTTCGAGTGAATGCGTCTTGACACTCCAGTTCTGAGAGAAGAAAATCTGGAGAGGACGCGTACATAAACGACCGAGTGGAATCAGGTTTGCAGCCACTCTGCACAGTCCCATCAGTCACATAAACTCCCTCACTGACCCTGTGAGAGAGTTTAGATAAAAATGAGCATAACAACTGACTAACTTCGCTCTGGTTACCGGCAGACAAACCAGTCTTGAATCTCATTCCCAAGTGAATGAAGGACTTGGACGGAGCTAAATCTGACTTCTTTTCGTTTACAATGAAACCGAGACATCGGAATAACAGAAGCAGACTCTGCACATCGTTCTGCGATTTTGTCGCCGTATCTCTGAAGAATGTTGTCCAAGTAAGCCGACGTTACTACTGCCGAATGAGCTCGGAAGTATGACATGACCGAGTTCATTATTCGAGTGACAGTGGAAGGGGGCAGGTTTATACCAAAGCACATCGCACTGAACTGGTAAACCCTCCCTTGGACGCAAAAACACAGATATTTTCTGAAAGCCGAATGGACCAAGACATGAAAGTATGCGTCCTTTAGGTCTATGCTTGCCGCAAAATTGTTCACTCGAATGCTCGCTTTTACGACCGTATGGTCTCCATATAGAACTTTGGAGCCACGATAAGTTTGTTTATCCAGCTCAAGTCTATCACCGGTCAGGATGAGCCACCTGGCTACGGTATAAGAAACAGGTGACTGTAAAATCCCAGAGAATTTGGATTTTACACGACCTCTATTGCTTCCTTTACTAAGAGAGAGATTGAACTTCTACAAGAAGAGATTCCCTTTTTGAAGGATTCGCCAGAAGATCTGTCCAATGCAGACTTCTTGTAAGTGGAGGTTTTAATCTGAATGATAGCCAAAGACCCGTTCTGACTACATTCCTTACCCACTGATCTTCCATTATCTCCATTCAGTTTCTCGCGAAGTTTGATAACCTTCCGCCAACTAGAGAGCAACAGAGATCTAGACGATCACCTGTTTGATTTTCAAGGCTTTCGGGAAGAAAAACTACGTCCTCCCTGTGAAGCACCTTGCGCTGTCGGCTTAGGGACGCCTGACTTAAAGTCTCTGTAAGACTTACACTCCCTTCCAGAGTCGCTATACTGATGGTTTCCCGAGTATCCATATGAGTGTTTCTTAGAACCCTGCAAGGAGCCCATTTTCGATGACTGTGAATTGGTGCGTCCTCGCCTATCACATCCAGCAGAGGACTGCTGCTGGGAAACTGACCTAAGCAACAAAGTGTTGGTAGCTTTTTTGGTAGCTTCTTCATACACAAATGATAGCTTGACATCAAACAAGGTATAACTGGAAACCGGAGAAACTCTGAGAGAGCTTTTTACTCTATCGTCTATTAATGATGACGATGCTAAGGCTCCATCACATTTTATCAATGCCATATTAGCAACTGAAAGGGCGGAGTGATATGTGGCATACATAACTGCCCTAGAAAGAACTCTGAGTGATGGATTAATGTCATCAAATTCTTTCCTGCTAAGACATTGAGCCAGAGACCTGGTGATATAGTCAGTTTAACAAGGAGGGTTCATGGAAGGAGAGAGAAGGAACATTTAACAAACAGTAGGTTTTATCATTAGCAAGAATGATGACGTTCAGGCGTATATCCCGAAATTGGAAAAATATGATTAATTTTACATAATTATTATTTTAAAGTTACAGCCCTGAACAACCAAAACCACCATAATTTCCTTCCAGCATCCTGTTACAACAATGAATCCACCATATCCATTAATGATTTGTGTCTGGCATCTTCAAAAAAGAGATTTTAAAGCACAGGTGTCAGTTCAGATGTTTACTGACTTGGGCCAAACAAAGGAATGATGCTTCACGCCAATTTCGTTACCTTCCTGGTTAACGCGTATATGCAGTACACAAAAGTATGGAGGACCAGATAGGACTTTTATTTTTTGAATTTGTATGCAAATTTTGGGGATTGGGGGGTTCAAAATTTTGTGTTTGGCCCTGGATAATATAGAGTTTGCGCCAGCTAAGTCTGGGCCATTGGTTTTAGTATAAAAATATGAAGGAATACAAGTTTGGATAAAGCTGTGTCCATGATAACAAATTCTAAGTCAAAAAGGACAATAACTCAGTAACTGCATGTCCGATCCATCACAAAATTGCAAAAACACAGGTTCCCAGTAGGTAAAATAATCATTTAAAATTTATCAAGACTCAATAAAACAGAAAAAGTAAAAATTGATTCTATTTTATATTATTAGTATTTAATATATTACTTGTAAACTTCAGATATGCTGAGCAGGAGTCAAAAAAATTAGAGGAACAATTGTTTTGTTTCTCTAAATGTCATGCAAATGGTCATTGCATGTCTGATTTTCAATTCACACTTCAACAGGTTTGCCCAGGTGTGTGTTAGGAGTCGAAATGTATTATTTATGACATTGGTCACTGACAACTATGAAGAAATCGATTTAGTTCAATCACTTTTTTCACATGAGCAATTCAACTGATTTAACAATCTGCGGTGGTTATGGTATCTCTCTTGATATGTCCGACATACTTTTCACCTCCTAGACACAAGGTGCCTTGCCTTGATAATTTTAAGTCTCTTTCTTCCCCGGAATGTCATGGAAGCCACTGTTCTGCCAAACTGAAAAGACTTCTAGCTGGCTAAATACTGAAAACTGATAACATTTTACTTGCATGTGTGAAAATGAGTCGCGTACTTGACAGTTTGTTGCTCATTCTTTCACAACATCAGTTAGCTGATTGAATGAGTGTATTGTAGCAGCCGGCCAACTGAATGCACCAATGTATAGGTTCAGCCATGCCTCCCAGTCCTTTTAGACCCTACACATAATAAACCCCGTACCGGCGGCAGGCTAAAGGCCATCTAAAAAACACCTCAAAGTACAACCCAGGGACTGACAGCCCTCCCCAACTCCCACTCCACCAGCCTTCGTTCCACATTTTCTAGTGTGGTAGGCACCTGCTTAGAAGCATTTCTTTGGAGGGTATTCTTATCAGAAATGAGACAAGCTCAGAATGAATGTTTTGCTTATGGTCAAATGACTGGCCACCTCTGGAATAAACTGTGTGTTTGAACACTCAAGCAACATTGCATCCAACTCAGAAAATGTACAATCAAAATTGTGCCCTTACTGATGGTGTGAATTTTGGAATCCTTACCTATCTTCTTTTTTTTTTGGCACTGTTTGGCCTGCGGTGGATTGGGAACTATGGTTAGGGTCTGAAAGAAGGATGGGAGACACAGGGGTCCGATACATTGGTGCATTCAGAAGACCAGCTGTTACTATAATTTCTGCTGTTTGCTATCCGGGAAAGTTGTAATGAGATTATGTTACCAGATTATAATTTCATTATGTGTTTGGTGAACAACAGCTTATACACTGAAAACAAAAGTATGGCTGGCACACTGGGTCACTTGTGTCCCAAATGGGTTATCCATGCAAAATGTGTTTTGAATTTTGCAAAACCTCAAAGATGTTTCTACAAATTTCCAATTTTGCAATCCCTGCCCTTATCCTTCAAAATGGTCCACAAGACTGAAATCAACAACATTGCACTATGAACTAACAGGCTACCTTCAAAACTCGAAAAAAAGAAAAATGTATTTAAAATTTATGTGATATATAGCATCAGCTCTGCAGCTGAAAATAATCTGTAAAATTTGATAACATAAATGCAGGTAGTGTCTCTAGAAAAGATAGTTTGAAGGATGGGTTAGGCATATAAATTGCTTACTTACTGATGTTGAAACTTCAGGCATGACCTGGCTTCTTCTAATTCTAATGCACACATCTTGTACTCTGACTCCTTCATTCTGACAGAAGTTTTTAATTCACTCACTGTTGAAAAATGCTCTTCTTTTGTCTGTAAATATTAAGAAACAGACCTATTCCATCTGTTCTAATGGCATTTCGATGGTATACACTAAGCGTGTGTTAGCATAACTGATGAAATCCAAAGACAACTACACTGGTGGTAATATTAGTTAATCCATGTATATTCAAGGGTGCATGAAAATTTACTCTGGTTTGAAAACTGATACACCCTGATGCACAGTCAAAGGGTGTATCAATTTTTAAACCAGCGTAAATTTTATTTATTCATCCATCCAAAAACAAATAAAATCTGGAGTTGGGTTGTTCTATGTTTTCATCATAACTATCATTATGAACTTTAAACTTGGGAATATTAACTGGTTGAGTGCTAGAAGCCAATATCAGGGCTTTCAATATATGAGGGTAACAGAGCAAAAGCCAACATTTTCCCTGCTGTGTCATATTCAGTCAAATGCAAATAATATTCTGTTTATATACATTTGTTTTTATCACAAATTATTGAAGAGTGACTGTGGGCACTTTTCAATAATTTGTAATAAAACAAATTTTGGTGAACAAATTCAGACCATCAAAAATAAGGTAGCCCTCAACCAGTTAATGAGCTGTTCATTGCGAGATAATGGGGACATGGGTAACAAAGTCCCTGGCAGTTTTGGTAAGTTTTCGAAAGAAAGTGTCAATGACACTGTAGCTTAACTTGACTGTGTGTAGTGTTTGATGAAAAGAATAATGTTCAATGTTTATGAAAGGATTATGAAATAAGACAATTGTGATAATTAAGAATATGTTAATTTATGTTCCCTGTATGCTATGTTTTCGATAAGAATAATTTGAGGTGTATACTGTACTAAAGAATTGAGGCCTGGGTTAATGTAGCCCTCACAGTTAATGTTTGTTAACCAAACTTACCAAGCTACAGTAAAATCATTCCAAAACGAGTCATCCTACCAAGTTACAATGAAATCCCTTCATAAATATAACCCGTAGACTTTGCTAAAGGAATCTAGGTCACACGACGGTTTAGCGGTCACGGTTGATCGATCATGACCAAAATAGGAGAGTCTCATCTAGATATCACACCAAGTTACAATGAAATCCCTTCAAAAAACAAGAGGGCCCCAAGGGGCCTGAGGGCGCTCACCTGACATGGTAGCCTAAATATCAACCCAGAGAATTGATTTCAACAAGTTGCATCTGCTCCTCCTAAGAAAAGCTTATACCAAATATCCAAAGATTCTGACCAGTGGATCTAAAAAAAAAAAGAAGATTTTTAAAGAATATTCCTCATATTGAACTAAGTTATAATTCGGGCTCCCACAGGGAGCCCATATATGAAACCAGGGACTTGGCTTTAACAAACTTGAATCTCACCCCTCTAAGGATGCTGCACATTAAATATCAAAACATTCTGACTGCTGGATCTGAAGAAGAAGATTTTTAAAGAAAATTCCTCATTTTGAACTAAGTTACAATTCAAGCTCCCACAGTGAGTCCAAATATGGACCCAGGGACATGGCTTGAACAAACTTGAATCTCACCCCTTAAAAATGCTGCATACCAAATATCAAAACATTCCGACTGCTGGATCTGAAGAATTTTTAAAGAAAATTCCTCATTTTGAACTAAGTTATCATTTGGGCTCCCACAGTGAGTCCAAATATGGACCTAGGGACATGGCTTGAACAAACCTGAATCTCACCCCCATAAGGATACTGCATATCCAAACATTCTGACTGCTGGATCTGAAGACGATTTTTAAAGAAAATTCCTCATTTTGAACTAAGTTATAATTCGGGCTACCACAGTGCGCCCAAATATGAACCCAGGGACTTGGCTTGAACAAACTTGAATCTCACCCCTCTAAGCATGGTGCATACCCAATATCACAAGATTCTGCCTGCTGGATCTTGAGAAGAAGATTTTCAAAGACATTTGCCTGAAATGCAAGTTCGAATTCGAGCTTCTATAGTGAGCCCAAATATGAATCTAGGGAGCCGATTTGAACAAACTCGAATCAGATCCACCCCACAATGTTGCATACCAAATATCAAAAGATTCTGCCTGCAGGATCTGGAGAAAAAGGTTTTTTAAGAAATTTGCCTGAAATGCACTAAGTTCGAATTCGGGCTTCTATAGTGAGCCCAAATATGAATCCAGGGGGCCAATTTGAACAAACCTGAAACAGATCCACCCCACAATGTTGCATACCAAATATCAAAAGATTCTGCCTGCTGGATCTGGAGAAGAAGATTTTTGAAGAAGTTTGCCTGAAATGCACTAAGTTCGAATTCGAGCTTCTATACTGAGCCCAAATATAAACCCAAGGGGTCGATTTGATCAAACTTGAATCAGATCCACCCCACAATGTTGCATACCAAATATCAGAAGATTCTGCCTGCTGGATCTGGAGAAGATTTTTTAAGAAATTTGCATGAAATGCACTAAGTTCGAATTCGAGCTTCTATACTGAGCCCAAATATAAACCCAGGGGGCCATTTGAACAAACTTGAATCAGATCCACCCCACAATGTTGCATACCAAATATCAAAAGATTCTGCCAGCTGGGTCTGGAGGAAGAAGAGTTTTGAAGAAGTTTGCCTGAAATGCACTAAGTTCGAATTCGAGCTTCCATAGTGAGCCCAAATATGAATCCAGGGGGCCGATTTGAACAAACTGAATCAGATCCACCCCACAATGTTGCATACCAAATATCAAAAGATTCTGCCAGCTGGATCTGGAGAAGATGATTTTTGAAGAAATTTTCCTGAAATGCACTAAGTTCGAAATCGGGCTCCTATACTGAGCCCAAACATGAACCCAGGGGGCCGATTTGAACAAACTTGAATCAGATCCACCCTACAATGTTGCATACCAATATCACAAGATTCTGCCCTGCTGGATCTTGAGAAGAAGATTTTCAAAGACATTTGCCTGAAATGCAAGTTCGAATTCGAGCTTCTATAGTGAGCCCAAATATGAATCTAGGGAGCCGATTTGAACAAACTCGAATCAGATCCACCCCACAATGTTGCATACCAAATATCAAAAGATTCTGCCTGCAGATCTGGAGAAAAAGGTTTTTTAAGAATTTGCCTGAAATGCACTAAGTTCGAATTCGGGATTCTATAGTGAGCCCAAATATGAATCTAGGGAGCCGATTTTAACAAACTTGAATCAGATCCACCCCACAATGTTGCATACCAAATATCAAAGGATTCTGCCTGCTGGATTCTGGAGAAGAAGATTTTTGAAGAAATTTGCCTGAAATGCACTAAGTTCGAAATCGGGCTCCTATACTGAGCCCAAACATGAACCCAGGGGGCCGATTTGAACAAACTTGAATCAGATCCACCCTACAATGTTGCATACCAAATATCAAAAGATTCTGCCCGCTGGATCTGGAGAAGATTTTTTAATCTTTTTCCCATTGCCTACAGTGTTAAAATAAGAATTTTCTGTGCCATGTAGTTTTGGAGATATGGCAGTTTAAGGTTTTTCCTATTTTTAGCTCCCGAGGTTCCCACGGGGCAATGAGAAAAATTTTTTTGCTTCAATCAACTACTTATGACCCATTATCATCTCATATCAAATTTGATTCAAATCGACCTCACGGTTTTGAAATAGAAATTTTAGGCGTGGCCAAAATTTTTGCCCCTCCCATAACGAAGGCAAATAATGCCCGGACAATCTTCTCTTGAACAAACTTGATTCTAAACCTCAAAAGGACTCTGTATACCACATATCAAGTCTCTGCTACTGGTGGTTCATTAGAAGAAGATTTTCAAAAAATTTGGCCATTTTTTCCCCACACCTCTGCTCAATATGAGCTGAAACCTAATTTGGATAAAAATCAAAATGCCCTTATATAACCCCTACTCACATGAAATTTCATTAATATGCGGCCAGTGGTTTGGGAGGAAAAGGCCCAAACACCACCTTCACGACGGCCGGCGGACGAAAAGTGATCAGATAAGCTCACCCTGACTTTCAGTCAGGTGAGCTAACAACCTGTAGACAGTGCTAAATGAATCTGGTCACATGACCAGGTGGCGGTAATGGCTGACCGATCGTGACCAAATAGCATCATCTAGACATCATACCGAGTTATCCTTACATGTTATAATGAAATCGCTTCATAAATATGAACTGCAGACTGTGCAAAACAAATCAAGGTCACGTGCCTGTGCAACCATCGTGGTTGACTGATCACGGCCAAAATAGGACGTTCTCATCTAGATATTATACAGAGTCATCCTACAAATTTGCAATGACATCCGTTCATAAATGCAAGCTGTAGACTGCGATAAAGGAATCTAAGTAACGTGCCCCTGCAGCAGTCACGGTTGACTGAACCTGTCCAAAGTTTGACGTTCTCATCTAGATATTATACAGAGTCATCCTACAAAGTTAAGATAAAATCCCTTCATAAATACAACCTGTAGACTGTGCTAAAGGTTTTCGGGCTCGCATAGCCATCATGGTTGACTAATCGTGACCAAAAGGGGACATTCTCATCTAGACATTATATGGAGTCATTCTACCAAGTTACAATGAAATCCCTTCATAAATACGACCTGTAGACTGTGCTAAAGGTTTTCGGGTTTTGGGTTCAGGTAGCCGTCATGGTTGACCTATCACAACCAAAAAAGGGTGTTCTCATCTAGACACAACCTCGAACCTGCATATGAAATTTTGTGAGGATCGGACAAGAACTACAGGGTGTTGCCTACGCTAAAGTAAATGTGAACAGACTCACAGACTTACAGACTCATAGACTTCCGTATGCATGATGGCAACAGCTTATCTTGACTTTGTCAAGTTAAGCTCTAAAAATAACAACCAGCAATATCAATCTGAACTAATTTTTTTCTTCACTTCAAATATTTTTTTACTTTATCTCAGTAATTAATAATTTATTTATTTATTGGGGTTTTAACAACACTTTTGGCAGCCAGGGTCTCCTTATGTCGGACAGTTTTACAGGTGAAGGAAGCCGGAGTACCTGGATACAACCACCAAGCAATGGCAAGCAACTGCCAGGCTCCCCAGCATACTAACTCCACACAAGCAGGGTTAGCATTGGTTGAAGACAAGCGCACCATCAACATGCAGTACGCCTTAGTCCACAGCGCCACCGAGCCCTCACATGGGCAATCGGGATGAAATGCCTTGCACAAGGACACAAAGCAGTGTCCCCTGACAGGATCGAACTGTGGACCTTTCGGTTTAAAGTCCAAGCCATAACCACTGAGTCACCGCGCTCCTCAGTAATTAATAATGAATTCACAAAAATTATTTTCTTCTTAACAGTCTAACACTATAGGATCTGTATCAGGCACACATCCCATTAGATTTTAACAGGATAAAGAAATTGGGGATTTCTTTACAACCAGTATCAAGATTCAAACATCTAATCAAGGCTGGTTCTCAAAAAACCCTGAATTTTCAGACAAGTTGTGGTCACAGTATGGGTATAATCTATTCTGATATTAATAACAACTGATTATGTGAGCCTTAACAATTAATGCAAACAAACCACAGAGCGTATCTTTTAACACAAAAGAAACAACAGGTCAGATCATAAAAGGAAGTAACTCCAGTCATGTTGCAACAGCATTTTCTCCAATCACTCTGTTTTTTTCTTGTCTAACTGTGAAATTAACCAATTATACCTTGTTTGACAGAGCTCCCTGAGCTCTGTCAAACAAGGTATATTTGGTCAATTACCGAACAGCATTATGGAAATATTTACTGCTGAAAACTTGGCCATTTTGCCATCAATGTGTAAAGGGTTAAATAATGGAAAACAAGCCACAGGATGTTTGTTGTCCACACTCTATAACAGATGTATTAATATTAATGAACAAACGAAACTAAAAATGTAAGTGACAAATTATGGGATATGTTTTCAAAGAAAAGGTTATGGTACTTCACTGCAATGTTCACTGTGTGTCAGCTGTCCATTTCTTATGATTTTAAATCAAAAATAATACAATAATGCTGCACTTGTTTGCAATAAAAATGCTTTTTCAAAACTATTGAATTCAAGTGAACAGAACTTAGTAAGTAAATTTTATTTGATTCTTAATTATCAAAATATAACTACATTGTCAATGTACTACATTGCCATGGTTTATGAAGTAAGTTGCACAGTACATTGCCAAACCATTTACCATACCTTTAGCACAAACTGGAGCCATTAACAAATACAACTTACAGAATAGATCTCTTTTAACAGAGGAATAGAGAGGAATAGATCTTGTGAATTTGTTTCCTCATTTAACAGAGATTTATTCATATTTATACAGTATGGCTGCTGTGGACTGGTCACTTTCCATGGGTGGGCAGTATTTCCATGGCGTAATATTTGATTCTAAACAATAATTCTAGGAATAAAACCGGTGGCTTCATTAATTAAAATTTTTCTGCGTGCACACAAAATACCAATGTGTTAATAATGATCAGTCCACTGCAACTATACTGTACTTAGAGTTGTGCAGGAGTCTGAAAGGAGTTTAACCCTTTTCTACTGAATCTGAGTAGTTAAAAAAAAGTAGTTTAAAAAAAATTATCTTCCAAAAATTTCAACAAAACTCTATCATGTAACTTCTCTTTGGAACGAGCTCGTTGTTGAGAAACTACTTTGTTCTTACCTTCTGCATTGCATCTTCCAGTTCATTTTTTTCCTTTTTCAAGTTCATTAACCTATCTTCATAATCTTTCTTTGCTTTGTATAAATCTTTTCTGTATACCTCTAATTCTCTCTGTGCAGCTTGCTCTTTTCGAGCAAGAAACTTAAGTTGAGTCTTCATTTCATCAAACTTTTCTTTTTCTCTCTATAGAATAATAAAACACAGTTTAATTTGATACATAAGCACAATTTTTCCAATACTATCTAAAGGAATGATTTTGCTGAGACTACTCTCATATTTTGCCTGATTGAAAGTTTGGATACTGGGAATGTGAATTCCAAGACTAAACTTCAGGAATATGAAACATATTTGTTCAAGAATTCACATTGAAAATGCGAGTATGAAGATCTATGACTCATGAATGGAAATTTTCCCATTTAGCCATTTTCTATAATTACAAAATATGCCTTTGAGAGTCCCACTGTGGCATCAGAAACATAGTTTGAACAAACCAGTACATGTAATTCAATGCCACATGGTGATCTCATGAAGACACCTATATATGATCCCTGCCTTCATGTTAAAAACTACGGACCCCATGACACCACTAATATGCCCCCAGGAGCTCTATATGGACAAAATATATTACAAATCTTCATTACACCCTTAAATATGCCCCCCCCCCCCCCACCAGGGATTGATTTAACCCTCTGCAGTCTGATGTCAAAATGGCAAAGTTTTCAGCAGCAAATATTTCCCAGAATGTAGTTTAATATTTAACAAAATATAACTTGTTTGACAGAGCTCAGTGAGCTCTGTCAAACAAGAGATATAATTGGTTAAATTTATAGCTAAACAAGACAAAAACAGAGTCACTGGAGAAAATTATGTTGCACTACCAGAGTGCTAGGGGTTAAAACACACTTGGAAATCATTTGTACAATGTCATACATACGATATTGAGGTACTTGGATCAATGGTTTGAAGGAAAGAAATTTTTAAGATGTTTTCCCCATTATACACCATGTCAATATCGGAAGACCCAGAACACCCCTAAATTTGACCCTAGTTGTTTTTTTAAGCAATCCTGTGAGGCTGCGAATCAGTCATACAAATATCATATATGTAAAATATTAAAGTTTGAGGAGAATGGTTTGGGAAAAGATTTTTAAAATGTGTTTTCTTTTACCCACATTGTTGAAATCTGGGAACCTTCAGCACACAAAATATGGCACTAGAGTCTTGATTTGGACAAACCTGTGAATCATCCATACAAGTATATTATATTTTATATGTCAAATAGAGCTTCTGAAGCAGAAGTTTGGGAGAAAAAGAATTTTGAATGTTTTTCCCATTATCCACAATGTTAAAATCTCATGACTCATGAAAACCTTAACCCTTTACCCAATGTAATGGTCAAAACTGGCAAGCACTAGTCACAAAAATCGCCATTTAATATTCATTATTTTTTTCAGTTTTTGTCACAAAAACAAAGCTTGTTCCCCCTCGCTGGAACAAGCTTGTTCAGCTTGTTCAATGAGGGGTCATAACCTATGTTTTTGATACAAAAAATTAAACTAGAGTGATGTCATGCATACAACCCAACTGTCTTAGCAATGACAATGCTTGGACACAAAATAGCCTGAGCTATTTTTTGTTAACCATTTACCTAATGAATCTACCAGTCTGTACTCATCATGTACAAAATTGTTATGCAAATTTTACTTTTTTATTTTTCTACCCCCAAACATACCTCATGACCTATTAGTGGAACAAGCTTGATGAGTTTGTTCCAATAAGGACTAATAAGCAATGGTTAAAAGTAAACCAGAGGCCCAAGTGAGCCTAAATGCTCACCTGGCTCAAGTTGTCAAAATAGGTAAGTGTATCAGTAAGTGATCAGCAGCAAGAGCAATTTTTTGATTTGCTTTGACACAACCAAAGGCAACTTTTTGGCCATTGATTTTCTACTGGTCCTAAGAAAGCTTCCTAGCAAGCTCTGTTTTGTGAAGTATTAAAAAACAACACTGGAACACAATTTTGTTTTGCTTTCAACTACTGTGGTTCTCTCTACACCCCCCCCCCCCCCCCCCCCCCCCCCCCCCACCCCACAAAAAAAAAAAAATCTGCCATGAATGAAATACTTATGACCCAGTTATATACTACAAGACAAATTTGGTTCACATCTGCCCATTGGATTTGAAAATAGAAATTTTGAGTGCAGCCCAAACTTTGACTTGCTGAGTTTCTTTGAAAAAAAGTGAATCTGCATCAAGTTCCAAACAAGAAATATAAGTGTTATTGCAAGTGGCTTATAAAAAGAGGATTTTAAAAGCATTTTAGGCTTATGGAGCATTAATTCCACCTCAAGGGATAGAGTAATTTTGGGGGGGGGAAATCAGAAGAGTAAATTCCACCAGCCTGAAGATGGCAGCAGCTTCACTTGAACAAAGGAGAAAAAGTTTGCTCCAAAGATGGTCTGTGCCATAAATGAATCTGTGCCATAAATGAATGAATTTGGCCCAGTGGTTTTAAAGAATAAGAAAAAATTCAAGAGAAACAGAATTTTACTACCACTAGTAAATTCAAGTCTGTGTGAAAATGGTTAAAGCATCA
>CM062297.1:655868790-655913992 GCA_031216915.1 Pictodentalium vernedei
CTCCCAATGAAGGGGGGCAAATACGTAAAGAATCATATCATTACTTTATTATGAGGTAGTCGAAACTTGGACACAAAGTCCGTAATATAATTTTTTGGTTTGGTACGTCCTGTGGACGTACCAAACCAAAAAATGATATTACGGACTTTGGGTCCAAGTTTCGACTAAATGTAATGGTAATTAGCGCTCCTCCTTTCAAAAAATCCTGGATCCGCGTCTGGAGAGAGAGAAGGCAGAGATAGAGAGAGGGATAGAGAGAGAGGGAGGGAGAGAGAGGGGGAGAGAGAGAGAGATGGAGGGGGTAGAGAGAGAGAAGAGAGAGAGAGAGAGATGGAGGGGGATAGAGAGAGGAGAGATGGAGAGAGGGAGGGGCAGAAAGAGGGAGGGAGGGAGAGAGAGTGTGTGTGTTTGTGTGTTTGGATGGATGTGTGTGTGGTGGGTGGGGGTGGGGGTGGGCAAGTGGGGGGGGGCAGAGCACACGTTTGGGGGGGGGGGGGGCAAATGCCCCCCCCCCCCCCCGCCCCCCGTGCCCCCCCCCTGTGGCGCCGCTACTGCTGTAAGTACCTCCACTGGGTTCAGCCTAATTTACCTTTGATCATTCCTGTGGGTTCTATGTTATCAATAAAAGCTACGGTGGAAAAGCATGTTCCAACAATAACGCGACGAAGAAGAAACGACTTGTCATAGCTGGTGAGAAAAATCAAGCTCATGATGAAGAAGAAAGCGAGGCTGTATAAGAAAGCAAAAATGAAGGGAGAATGGACCCGCATACCGAAAACACCAAAGACTCCGCAGAGCGGAAGCAAGGATGGCAGAAAATAATTTCTCAATGAAATATATACATAGTGAAGAATAGCGTGTCAGATAAGAACTCAAAGCAATCCTGGAACTGTATAAAACCTAAACGCCAGGATAGGACAGGTATACCGCCGATAAAATCCGGAACAACATTGACGACAGACAGCACACAAAAAGCAAACACCTTAAATGAACAGTTCCGGTCTGTCTTCACAAAAGAAAACATCAAACAACAATCCCGGCTCTCGAAGAAATTGACGTTAAACAGGTTCAAGAAATCGAAGTATCAGAAGAAGGACTCTGAAAACTACTAAAGGACATCAAACCAGCAAAAGTAGCGGGTCCTGATTGCACACCAAATATAGTACTGAAGACGTGTGCAGGCATCCTGACCCCAGCACTGACTGCCATTTCCCAAAAATCGCTATATCGAACGCTTCCAGAAGACTGGCTGAACGCCAACATATCACCCGTCTATAAAGGGCATCGTACACCTCCCAGAAAACTGTAGACTATTCTCCTTCACATCCGTCACATGTAAAATCCTGGAACATATCATCTGCAGACACATTTGGAACCAATTGGAGGAAAATAACATCTTGACAGACAAAAACCATGGATTCCGTTCTGGCCACTCTTGCGTCACCAACTAGTAAACGACACATATGATCTTGCAGAAGCTTTTGAAACCGACACCCGACGAGGTACCACATAGACATCTCCTCCACGAACTTCAAAACTACGGCATTCCTGTGTCGGTTCAATACTGGCTCGAAACCTTCTTAACCAAACGACACATGAGAGCAGCATTCGACGGAAAATCATCTGCTAGTGTCCCGTTGAATCTGGCGCACCAGAAGGCACCGTGTTAGGACCACTGCTATTTCTCTGCCACATAAATGACCTGCCAACAAAAGTCACATCACAAGTTCGCCTATTCGCAGATGACTGTCTACTATACCGACCCATAAAACACCAATCGGATCACATAGCACAACCGCAGGACCTCCAAGCAATGGAAAAACTGGCAGAAAACTGGGGTATGCGATTCAATGCGAGCACATGCTACACCATGTCCATCAAAAGCACGTCGTCGCATATGTACCAACCATGCAACCATATCCTTCAGACTGTCTCATAAAATCCGTACCTTGGACTTACATTCAGCAATGACCTCAGCTGCACCTCCCACATCAACGAGGCAGCAAAAAACGGCGAACAGTACCCTATAGGATTTCTTAGAAGGAACCTGGGACGAGCAGACAGGAAATGCAAACAACAAGCATATGAGTCAATGGTAAAGTCAACGTTGGAATATGGAGCGGAAATATGGGCTCCCCACCACGTTGGCGAAATAAACACCCTGGAAAAAGTGCAACGCCGGACAGCAAGATTTATATCCAATAATTATGGGGACAGAAGAAAAGGTATAATTACCAACATGCTTACCGACCTAAATTAAACACCCCTCCAAGAAAGACGAAGAAAGATTGGAATCAAGCTCTTCAGCAAGGTGGTTGAGGGTGATTTGCCAGCTATCGAGACGCATGACCTACTAAAACACAAAAGACCGAGCAGACAAATAAACGCAAAGAAGTTCCCAGGATTTAGCTCTACAAACATCGTGAACTCGTAAGAGTGTATTAACTCAAGACCATTCGGGCCAATTAGAGCAAACTCACAATACAAAAACTCTTTCCTCGTATACGAAATCTGGAACTGGAATGCTTTAACCCTTTATCCAACGCAGACGATATCAAAATTTATTATTTTAAATATCATTTTTTCAAATTTTAAAAAAAATTTCAACAAAACCATATCATGCGACCCCTCGTTGGAACGAGCTCGTTCCAACGAGGGGTCACATGATATGGTTTTGTTGAAATGTTTTGAAAAATAATATTTTTTCAACTGCTGAATTTGCATATTACGCGGGCGGATGCGGCCGATTCGTTGGGCAAAGGGCTAAACTGGGAGGGGGAAAGCGCATGTGATGAAACATCTGACACCACATAATAGCTCTCCACGGCGCGACTATAGCCAGTTAGGCTCCTGCGTTGGAAAATATACAGATCAGTCGCTAAGCCTATTGAGTTATAAATTATGGTAACAAATGGATAAAATTCATCTTAGCGATGCTGTGTTCTGGTTGACTCATTTTCTCCCTTATTGACTCGTCTGGTGGATCCTTACCTTTTTCAGATAGTCTAAGTGACAAGAGTTTATAAGGTCCACTAGTCCCAGTTTCCTCCCAATAAGACAGTTTGATCAGTTTATGCACACAGTAAAACCATTCGGTCGTTTTTTGCTGTGGCTCGCGGTTCGGTTTTCTGGTTTCTCACAAAAACCGAATCCGAAACGGAAAACCGCCCAAATCTATTTGTCAGCATACACGGCTTTTACGTGACCACAACACGGATATGAAGTTAACCTTTTGAGCCCTAAAGGCCTGTTTTCCGGCCTGGGAACATTATAAGTCAAGTAGGATGGCTCCTATAAGTTAAAGTGTTGGGTAGACCAATCAATATTTTTAACGTGCAGCCCCGAGGCTGCACGTTAAAAATATTAATTGCTCTACCCCCAAATAATGAATATGGACTCTTCCAATTGCTAACAATGAACTGACATGGAAAATACCGCCAGTGTTCAAAGGGTTAAGTAAAGCCAATCATTTATACATATGCCATCCACTTTGGAGGACTGCCTCCCATGCATTGATGACAGGAGTCATATTTTATCATTAAAACATAACCAGTTTATCACAGTGAATGAACTGCTCCACTTCCCGGGGTTCACACGGTGTTTACATAAGACTACATATTACACTGTATTCAAATTGAAGGGGAGCGCGGTGGCTCAGTAGGTAGAGGTGCAGGCTGCAAGCCGAGAGGTCCTCGGTTCGAATCCCACCTGCGGCAACCGCGTTGTGTCCTTGGGCAAGACACTTCATCTCCATTGCCCGCGTGGGGGCACGATGACACCGTGTACTAAGGCTTACTGCACGTCGATGGTACGCATGTCTTCAACCAATCTAACCCTGCCCGTGCCGCAGTGCGGAGTTACGATGTTGGGGAGCTGGCAGCTGCTCGTCGTTGCTCGGTGGTTCTCTCCGGGTACTCCGGCTTCCTCCACCCGTAAAACTGTCACGGTCATGATTAGCCATTGTGCATAAATATGTGACCTTAAACATCAATAAATAAATAAATAAATATTCAAATTGAAAGATGAGAAGTGAAAGTGTCAATTAGCATTGGAAAGCTCAGTGGCAAAGGTACCAGGCATATGGCTAGAAGGTGTTGAATGGTGTGGGGGGGGGGGGGGGAATTTGAATTTATAACTGGGGTGGGTTCAGGGGACGTGGCGACAGGGGGGGGGTGTCACCCCCCCCCCCCTAATCCTGGCCAAAAATTTCATATAGTTAGAAATTCGGAGGGCAAGTCACTAGTAGTTGGAAATTCCATTTATCTGCATTTTAGAGCTTCTTTGGTGATGTCCCCCTTTACTTCCCAAAATTCCAACTCGGTAAAAATTTAAACTGTTTCTATAATCCGTTTATTTATTGTAATAAAAAAAAATCCTCGAAATACACTTCAAGAAAATCACATCATGTAAAATCGTTATCCTGAGTTAATTCCATCATTCACAGTTACAAAATGATGAAACATCAAAAACTGATCATTCCTGCATAAGATCTAATTTAATGTTAGGACAGTGTGAATTGCTCAAAGTTCTCAGTTTGTGCATTTGTTTAGCACATATTCAACTCCCAGAAGAAAACCAAATAATAATAACCTGATAACTCTATCATAAATGTGTTGGCGTTTCAGTCACCTCGAATAAATTTTATGCCCCCTTTCATGGCTTCATTTTCTAAATTTTTCTCGGTAGTGAATTTCCAACTAGGGAAGGGACCGGGATGGGAGGTCCCCTCCCAGTCCCTCCCCTAGTTGGAAATTCACTACCCTACCCCCCCCCCCCCCCCCCCCAATCGGAAGCCTCTAGCCACGTCCCTGGGTGGGTAACAAAGCGAGGAGGCCTTTAAAATAAGAAAATCATCACTGCTAGGTATTCCGCTGAAGTAAAATAAATACAGCTGTATTTATTTCAAAGGGGAATGACACGTTGCCGAGATGGGCAGGAGCGAGTGGGGATGGGTTCTAGAGAGACTTGGCCCCCCCCCCCCCCCCCCCCCCCAATGCTGGGATTTTTTTATCCAAAAATAGACATGAAAATGGCGCATTTTAGTGCAGTTTAGACTCATCTTTGGATTGATTTACGGACATCTGATTGCATACAGATGCATAATTGCACAAGTTTATAATATTAAGACAAGGAATTCATTGTTGTGTTAACTGGTTATTACTTATTAGTCGAAGTGGGAAATTTAATTAAAAGTCGTGTAGGCCTATCAGTTGCAAATTCCGACCAGGATTCGGCTATTCAGTTAGAAATACGGTATACGGGGGGAAAAAATGATTAAAAAAAATCTAGGAAAAAAATAGGAAAAAAAAAAACCAAGGAAAAAAAACAAAGGCCCAGAACTGAATAGTTGTATTTAATGAAAACACTACGAATATGGATATCAATGGAGCAGGGTCTGTGAGCCAATTCCAATGACATCCATATTGGTATGGTTTTTATTATGCTAACTATTCAATATTCTTGTAAAATGTAAATAAACAAAATAACACTGAACAAGAAATTTTCAGGATCATAACTATTTAATATTCTTGTAAATGTAATGAAAACAAAATTTAATGTTGTAGTAAATATAATGAACATCTTTACAAATACTTTTACCTTACACAGCATATTTCAAGAAAATAAATCAAATTTGAAAACTTTCTCACAATTTTTCGATATGAACATACAAATATGGATATCATTAGAACTGGGTCGATGAGCCGGTTCTAATGGTATCCATATTTGTATGATTTTATTGAGACAATTCTGGTATGGTTTTATTATTATAAATTACGGCATAAACACACGTTATTGCCGATTTTTGAAGGGGACCACATATAATATAAATTTGTTTAAAAACACTTGGAGAGTTTGAAAAGGTACCATCCATAAATCATGTTGATGATTTTGATAAAAAAATCGCTCTCAAATAATACTAGAAAATATATATATTTTAAAAAATCCAAAAAAAAATAATAATAATATTTAAAACAATTTTTTTTAATATAATTTTATCCCTCCCAATAAATCCGAAGATTTACTTTTTTCCAGTTTGGTTTTTTTTTTTCTAGGGGATATATTCCTGATGGGTTTTTTTTATTGGTTTTTTTCCTACCATCAGAAATACAATTCGGTTCATTGTTCAGAGCAACATTTGCAGTGCAGATTGACTGATTTTCTAACTATATAGATATTTGACCATCAAATTTATGTATTTAAATTTAGGCCCATGAGTGTGTGTGTGAGACACCCCAACCACAGCGTTGCCACATCACTAAATAGATACAAAACGGAGGGGGCGCCCTACCATAAAAAAATTTGTCGGAAAATTTTCGGCAGGAGTGAAAAATGTTGAGACCTTTTGTTGATAGAATTTTGCATTGGATGAAAATTGATTGATATTTTGCTAAAACATGCGTTTTACAACTGAATTTCTGACAACTAATCCATTTTGGAGCCAAAGCGGCAGAAAATTGTTTACCCAATCTGGAATGTATCGAAAATTGTATTGGACTATCGGAAAACTTTTGCTTTGCCCTCACAACTACCCCAACGGTGAAAACCTATCTACGGCCGTGCATGACTGTTGTACCGCATGTAGTGTGTAAAGGGAGTTAATTTTGAACGTTATTCCTCTAACTCCCAACATGCCACCACGATAAAAACGCGCCGGCGCTATTCACAAAAATTATCATTCCAATTTTATTTTCTCAAATCTTTCAATTTTGGTCTCAGAAAATAGTTTACGGCCAATCATTGCAACAAGCCCGATGAGTTCTTTCGAATGGAGGGTCATAAGCTATGTTTTTGAGACCCAAAAATTGAATTTTTTCAATTATTTTTTTGCCAATTGTCAGCTTTTCGTGATGGGCGAAGGATTGCCGAACTGTCACCGTGCGCTATTCTGATGTCTTATCACGACGTACACGAAATGAGTGCCAATCTCGATACATGCCTGTCGTTATGGCCTTGGGTAGGTAGTTATCAAAATGCCCATTCCGACTTGCTCCTTGACAATGCGCTCAAAACAGAGCACCGTTGGGCATAAGATGTTTAACTATTTTCCTACACGGACCCGAAGCCAGGATCTCAAACTCTTCCAACCTTGCAGAGCGAGAGTCAAAATTTTCAGATAGTGCTCGGACCGAGTCGTCGACTGCCAGTGTTAACTTGAAACCTAACTCGATATACTTTTTTAGCCCTTATCTAACGAACCGGGCGCACCCACCCGCTCAATATACAAATCGAGCAGTTGAACAAAATGTCAACAATACTATACCGTGTGGCCCTCTCATTGGAACGAGCTCATCGAGCTCGTTCTAATGAGGGGTCACATGATATGGTTTTGTTGATATGCTTTGAAAAATAATGGAAAAGTTATATTTAAAATAATCAATTTTGATATCGTGTGCGTTGGGTAAAGGGTTAAACAAAACAGATCGGAAACGAAAACTCTATTAAAGAATTACTTCCGCGACGATTTAATTGCCATATACTTATAACGAGTTCTTTCATATTATTATTATTATTATTTATTAAGGTTTAACGACACTTTAACAGCCAAGGTCATATCGCGTCGGTGACAGTTTGACGGGTGGAGGAAGCTGGAGTACTCGGAGAGAACCACCGAGCAACGACGAGCAGCTGCCAGCTCCCCAACATCGTAACTCCGCACTGCAGCACAGGCATGGTTAGGCTGGTTGAAGACAAACCATCGACGTGCAGTACGCCTTAGTACACGGCGTGATCTTGCCCCCATGTAGACAACCAGGGTTAATTGCCTTGCCCAAGGAAGTTATTTCATACAAAGGATATATGCCAGGGTATTTTTGCCACAGTGAAACTGTGGTTTCGTAAAATGGTCAACTTTGGTTTCAAATTAACGGCTTTCGGAGAAAATGTTTTTTTTTTCGACGGACAACAAACATTTTCGCCAAACAGGGACATGCCCCCCCCCCCCCCCCCCCCCCCCCCGTTTTTTTTTATTTCATGTAGGCATAATGTGGCCCTTTCTAATAACAACTGTCTTATCGTGTACAGTTCCACAACTCCTCAAAACATTTACGGGGTGGATCATCTGCACAAAATATTTTGGAAAAGTTGTCGATCACAGGGTGTCACACGTATGAACACTCGAGAAACCGGGAGCTCACTTTAAAACCCAATTTCGATAATTCACCGATTAGTCCAATACAATGTCTTATTTTGACCAATCGGTGTTTAGAAATCCAAGGATGCTACGTTCTCAACGAATCAGAGAATAGACTACAGTAATACCGAAGGTAAGAAGTCAAATCCGAGATGGTATGAGCGGATGGCGATTATTAACTTTATCGAAACATCAAAACTCCCGAGTTGGTAACCATAGAAACCGATTACTCAAAGATGTTAATAACTTAGAAAATATAAAACGACGTGCCCCCGCCGCCGAGTAATGAAAAAGAATGAATGAAAACTGCACAGGCAATCCTATCTCATCCATGTCAATGAAATGCAAGGTAACACGAGAAGATTGAATCTGTTCACCGTAAAATTGAAGGATTCCTTCCGACGTGTCTTGGAAGTAGGCCTGGTGTTATGATCTAATTAAAGCAAATTACAGAGTTTTTACGCAGCGAATCCAAAGGAGCAGAAGCAGGCGGGATGGTACGAAATTCAAAAATACAAAGGAGGGGCAAGGCCGTAGTTGGTACTGATGAAATCGATAGTACTGTCATGAACACGAATTAAGGACCCTGGCACATATGATGACCATTGATGGGTGATTTAACTATAACCTTTCGGTCGTTACCCAACCCTCAACTCCCCTGTAGGGAAAAGGGACGGTGCCCAGCATTTTCCCGACTGGGTGGGGTTGGGGGGGTGCCCCCCCCCCCCGACTCGGTGGCTAGGGCGTTCCCCGACAAACATACAAAGGAGACTGTTTCCCCGATGGGGTGGGGTTGTAGGCCCCGACAGGCGCCCGCCTTGGTAGGAAAGTGAGAGACGGGGTAACAGGGCACATCCTGACAGTGGACATATTATTAAAGTTGACTGAGTTGCCATCTTAACCCAATTGCATTCACGGGTTTTCGGCGCGGGTTGGGAGTTCGGGGGGAGCGGTTGTATCTGGTGGCATTTTGGGTCGGTGCTGGCATTTCCCCGTAGTGGTTTCTGGATATTAACGTTAATGTTTGGGTGCCGCTGTGGGGGCGCGTCGGCGTCGATTCGGGGGTACTGTTGGATGTCGTTTTTCTTTGGATTTCTCGGCTTGTGCCGAGTGTCTGTGATTGCATTTGGGGAAAAAAAGAAAACACAATACACCCTTCCTAGACCTGTTCTTAATATCTACCGGTCCCAAAGGTGCATTTAAATAGTGGGATACCCCAAGATATCTCAAGATGTTCCATAATCAGTGAAGCTCTTGACTACATGCACTCCTGTTAGGGTACCTTCGTACTGCGTGCAATTGTAGACGCCGGGTGGCAGGCTTGAATGGAAAGTGTTCCGTTGAAAGTAACTTGGTTTACATGTAGGTGCTCTGTTATCCTTGATCATTGCTTTTATCAGCTGACACATTATACAAAGTATCATACTATCTCGATCTGTCCTCCTTCCGTGTGTTTTTTTTTACATATTTTATATTAATTTTTTCTTCACTCAGGTATCCAAAGTATGGCACGACTCAGCGGTGGGCTCTAACCTGACGGCGTGTGGACGTCTAACGACCACCAACACCAACAGAACTTTCGCGGAAAACAGCCACACTCATCCCTCAGTAGATATGGGATGATAGACCAATCCAACGCAAAATATGAAGAGGTCTAGGTGTCACTCGCAACCAGCGGCGTACCGCCGCAGATTGCGGGTGATAATTGGTCCTGACCACGTTATGTCAAAATGCTCTCTTCGTAATTTGGAGCAGTATCGAAGTGTTTCTGTGCCGGAAATATTGCTTAATGGGCACGAATGGATCAAATCAAAACCCCAACCACCAGTACAGAGCCCACCGCCGGCTCAACAATCTCAAACTGGTCATTGCCGCATAAATAATTTCCTTGGTGATTTTTCGTTCCACTCGGAGACAGCCCAGTATAAGCCTTTGGCTTGTTGCTGAATCCATTTCCATGTTTGTTATTTTTTGTCAATTTATGCTTGTCAGTGAATTTAAACATACTTTGGAAATAAATATTGTTTAAACTAAAGTGAGAGATGGGGTAACCACCGAAAGAGATTCTAATTATGACAAGTGAAAGGGTAATTTATTACCGACATGACGGGGGAAGGGGGCAGTAAAAAATTGCAGGAAAATATGCCAAAAAATTGCGCCGGAACATTTTCGGGTCACACTTTTGCAAAAAAAAAAAAAAAAAAAGAATTACTCTCAAATTTTGGACGCCCATCCCCTTAGAACTCTAAAACTTGACTTCCTGAGAAATTAAAATTCCAAATGCTGCTGAATTGTGAGTATTATTGTAGTATATAGACCTATTGTAATCAATACTGATTACATCATCAAAGTGATTAGTTTTAAATTTCAACTCATTTTCCAAACTACCACTTATTCCACCTATTGATTATAAAAAATGGATGCGTTTTTAACATTCCACATACCCAAATACCAGCAAAATGATTGAAATGTCACATTCAAGCTCCAGTAAAAGATGTTGTTGTGCTCCTTTCTTAACAAGATTAAAGACGACAACCGGAGAGTGCGAAATAGCAGTCTTATTAGGACGATAAGAACGACAGGGGGTCGAGTTCGAGCGTATTTTGGAAATGGGTGAACAAACGTAACAAAGGGGATAACCCACAGAGCATTAAAGTAGATGGCAGAGTTACAGAAGAGCGAGATCAAATCGCATTAGAACTAGTCAAGCACTGGGAAAAGGTAAACGATAAGCGATGGGGCATGGGGAACCCACCGGAGTGTCCGAACCAGGTCGATGAAAATCTATCGGACTTCGTGTGCAGCGAAATCAAAACTGAGGAGGTGCGAAGGGTGATCTCAAAATTGAGGAATGGAAAAGCGAGATGGGTGGACGAAATTCCTAACGTGTTTATCAAAAAAGGGGGAGAGGAACTCTTGGAAAGCCTAACTGCCCTATTCAATTTAGCCATAGAAAAACAAGAGGTCCCAAAGGAGTGGAGGGAAAGTAAAGTAAAGTGACATTTATTCACAAAAAGGGGGAAAAAGACGTCTTGGATAACTATCGAGGGATCTCTGTCAGCAGCAACATTGGAAAAGTCTTTTGTAAAGTCCTGTATGGGAGATTAGAGGAGGTGCTTGAAGAGAAGGGTTTTTTGGGAGAAATCCAGAATGGCTTCAGGAAGGGAAGGAGAGTCACTGACCATTTTTTCACGCTATCTCAAATGATAGAATCCGCGAAAGCAAAAAAGAAAAGATGTTCATGGCCGTTTTGGATGTTAAAAAAGGCATACGATAGAGTATGGAGGGAGGGTATGTGGCGCAAGCTGGAGGCTCTGGGCTTGGGGGCGAGTTTGTTGGGATTATGAAAGCATTATATAAAGACGTACGGAGTGAACTTAGCCTGGGAAACATTACAACAAAACGTGTGCCTATGGAGATAGGCCTAAAACAGGGGTGTATCCTTTCGCCGATTTTTTTTGCATTGTACATCAAAGGTTTAGGAGATGAACTCCTGCATAGCGACGAGGGGGTTGCAGTTGGTGACTTGAAGATCCCAGGGCTATTTTTTTGCAGGCGATATGGTGCTAGTGTCAGAAAGCGAAGAGGGGCTAGCGAAGATGCTGGGAATTGTTGGGAAATATGAGAGCAAATGGAGACTCGAACTTAATGAAAGCAAGAGCAAAGTTATACCCGTGGGCCGCAAAGTGGACCCCACTCGAAGGTGGAGAGTGGGGGAGTTCTGCTTTCCGGAAGGTAGCAGTAGACTTCTTAGTGTAGGAGAGACTAGTGACTATGACTACCTGGGGGTAAATATAAACATCACAGGAAGAGGCATCTACCAAAACCACACAAATAAAGTGATTCTGAAGGGGAAGCGAATCCTTAACCAAATGAAACTTATAGGGAGAAACAGTTTCAATAAGGTTTTCGTGGGGAAAACCATTTGGGAAATGGTGGGTCTGCCAAGTATAACATACGGTACGGACGTTGTACCCCTAAACCAGACAGCTGTTAAGAGCTTGGAAATCCTGCAGAACGATGCAGGCCGATGGATAACAGGCTCGAGTAATGCCGCAGCGCTAGAAGCAATCAGGGGTGAGCTTGGGTGGATGAGGATCAAGGACAGGATAGACCTATTGAAACTCGGTTATCTTAATTATTTGGTAAATCTCCCCGATAGCCGATGGTGTAAAGTAATGTTCCTGAGAACTTTCAACTCAAATATCAAAACGGGGTGGATGGTCCAAGTGAGGGAGCTAGTAGAAAACTACTCATTGGAGATCTCGGACTTTGACGTTGGGGCAAACCAGGGCAAAAAAGATCGCCAGAGAAAGGGTCATGGAGGATTGTAACCGTAATTGGCGAGAGGGGGTCAAATCAAAGAGATCTTTGGGTGGCCTGCGTGATAAAGAGAAGCCTGGTTTTGAAGAGTACCTTGATGGCACCTTTGGGGGGGTCACTGTTGTTCAAGCTGAGGTCGCGGTCCCTGGAGCTGAGGGGAAAAATTTGGAAAAACAGTGAAAAGGAGTGCCAGATGTGTAACGTGGGCGTTGGGGAGACCCTGGAACACTTTCCTATAGAATGCCCAAAATACCAGTCTAAAAGAACAAGATTCACGGGGAGTATAATGGAGAAGTGGGATGGGAGAATGAAGGACATGTGGTTAGGGGGCGACTCAAAGGAGAGGGTTAATATACTAATCGGAGAGATTGGGAAGAATGGGGCAAGGGATGTCATCAAGCAGTTCGTCTCCGAGTGTTGGGAGAAAAGAAGAAGCGCGGGAATAGGGAGGCAGTTGCTAGAACATGGGTAACCAAGGCCTTCTCATGCGAGAATCGCGACAAATCAGCGGCCGGCCGAAGTGTTATTATTATTATTATAACATTACCAATCTCTTCGAAGCAATTCCCCAAAACAATGTAAACTAAAGTGCATGCTTGGTTCAGCTGCTTTATTTCTGGGATACGGACATCTGCACCCCCCCCCCCCCCCCAGACATCTGCCCCTTATTAAAATTAACGTAAAGGACATCTGCCCCCCCCCCCCCCCCCCCCGTCCCCCATTTGTTTTGTTTTTGTTTGTAATAAAAACATCTGCCCATCTCATATTCATAAAAATAAAAAAAATTCTTAACTGTACCCACTGGACTCTGTGATCCTATCGAAAAGAAAGAAAATGTTTTTAAAGTTTTGTTCACTGAACAGTCTGTTATATTAATATAAGCAGCATCAGCATGCTTTTTTTTTAAATAAACTCAAGCTAAAGCAAGGAATGAGCCCATAATATTATCTTTTTGAAGCTTCTCCCCATATTTGTTTATCAAGTGCAAGTGCACTGAACTGATGGTTATATAAACATAAGCAACATGTACAACCACAACACAGGACCCTTGTCACAAATTATGTTTTATAAACAAATTTAAAAACATACGTGCAAGCTACTAAAATGCAGTAGGTTCCATACTTTAAGAGATCGTTAGTGTTGAATATTTTTTTTGTTAATAACACTTAATTTAAGACATTTTATTAGAGATTTCATAAAACATAATTTGTGACAATTTATAGGAGAAATGCCAATGATTGTTAAATATATATATTCATATTCAATTCTTTATTCAGCACTAAACATTTATCAATGTTTATAGCTTACAATATATAATAGATAATTAGATCGAATATCACAGAGCTTGAAAGCAGAGGGTTCAGTATTGTCCTAATGGGGGACTTCAATGGGCACATCGGGGATAAGGAGGAGGGCATACAGGGAGGTGATAGGAAAATTAACACGAATGGGAGGAAGATGTTGGACCTATCAAAAGAGCTTGGTTTAAAGATCCTGAACAGGGATGCGAAATGTAAGGGTAAATGGACCTGGGAGAGGAACGATAAGAAAACAATAATTGATTATATACTCACTGACATTAGCGTATGGAGGGAGGTTATAGATGTAGAAATAGATGACGAGGGAAAAAATGACTTGGGTAGTGATCACAACCTGATAACAGTTAAGATTATGGGCAAAAAGACGAATAGAGACAGAAATACCTTCAAGGAAGTTTGGGGACTAAAACAAGGAGCCGACTGGAAGCAGTTTCGGGAAAAACTAAAACCAAGTCTTGAATGTATACCTAGGGATGCAAATGTCCAGAGTATTTCAGATGGCATAGTAAATAGCCTAACAGAGGCAGGGAAGGATTGTATAGGAAGGGTGAGGGTCCCAACGAGAGAGCTTGGATACAGGGTTAACGAGGGACTGAAAAAGGCTATAAAAGAAAGGAAGGTAAAATGCGCTGCTTACAGAAGAAGTAGGAAGCTTAAAGGGGTGGATAACAATGACACGAGACTAATGAAAGGAGAATATGAACTGGCACGGGAAAAGGTGAATGAGATAAAGAATAATAATAGGAAGGAGCGCAATTGCAGCCTTGCCAGAACAATAAAGAAAACGGGGGGTTCGAGCTCAAACGTATTTTGGAACTGGGTAAATAAACGGGGGAAAAGTAGTGTGCAGAGTATCAAAGTGGATGGGGAAAGTACAGAAGATAAAGGCCGTATCGCTTCAGAGTTAGTCAAGCACTGGGAAAAGATAAACGATAGGCGATGGGGCAGTGGGTCCCCACCAAAAAGAAATACACTGGTGGAGGAGAACCTATCCAATCGTGTATGTAGCGAAATAACGGCAGAAGAAGTGCGGAACGTGGTCTCGAAACTAAAAAATGGTAAAGCGGGAGGGACTGATGAAATTCCGAACGAATTCCTCAAAAATGGAGGGGAGGCACTTATTGAAGTCCTGACAAACCTTTTCAACCTGGCTCTGCGAAAGCAAGAGGTCCCCAGAGAGTGGAGGGAAAGTAAGGTGTCGTTCATACACAAAAAGGGGGATAAGGAAGTTCTAGATAACTATAGGGGGATATCAGTTAGTAGTAACATCGGGAAAGTATTCTGTAAGGTCATATACAGTAGACTAGAGGAAGTTATTGAAGAGAAAGGTTTTCTAGAAATTCAAAATGGTTTCAGGAAAGGACGAAGAGTCACTGATCACCTATTTACACTCACCCAACTGATAGAATCAACAAAGGCTGAAAAGAAAAAGATGTTTCTGGCATTTCTAGATGTGAAAAAAGCGTACGACCGAGTGTGGAGGGAAGGTATGTGGCGAAAGCTCGAGGGCATCGGACTGGGGGGTGACTTTGTGGGAATCATGAAAGCACTGTATACAGATGTGCAAAGCCAACTCAGTCTAGGGAGTATCACTACAAAACGAGTCCCTATGGATATAGGCCTCAAGCAGGGGTGTATCTTTTCACCGATTTTGTTTGCATTGTATGTTAAAGATTTAGGGGACGAACTAATTCAGAGTGCGGAGGGGGTAAATGTTGGAGACATAAAGATACCAGGCTTATTCTTTGCGGACGACATGGTGTTAATGTCTAGAACTGAACAGGGGCTAGAGAAATTGCTGGAAATTGTTGGTAGTTATGGGAACACCTGGCGGCTCGAACTAAATGAAAATAAAAGCAAGGTAATACCCGTTGGACGCAAGGTAGATATGACGAAGAGATGGAGAGTGGGGGAGTTCTCAATCCCCGAAGGGGAAAGCAAACAAATCACTGTAGGAGAAAAGGGAGAGTATGAGTATCTAGGGGTAAGCATAAATATAACGGGAAGAGGGGTGTACAGAAATTACTCAGCCAAACTGATTCTGAAAGGGAAAAGAATTCTGAACCAACTAAAACTTTTAGGGAAAAATAGTTTCAACAAGGTCTTTGTGGGGAAAACACTGTGGGAGAGGGTGGGTTTACCAAGTATAACGTATGGCACGGACGTGATTCCATTAAACCAAACCGTTATTAAAAAGTTGGAAAGTACTCAGAATGATGCCGGCAGATGGATAACAGGGTCGAGTAATGCTGCAGCTTTGGAAGCAGTAAGGGGGGAGCTTGGGTGGATGAAAATCAAGGACAGGGTAGATTTGGGAAAACTGTGTTACTTTAACTACTTGAGAAACCTGCCTGTCAACCGGTGGTGCAAATTGATGCTCGATACCATTTGGAATTCTAATATAGAAACGGGGTGGTCAAAACATGTGAGGGAACTAATGGACAATTACTCTATAGAGGTCACAAACATAGAAGTAGGAATGAAAGAAGGCAAAAGGTTTGTCAAAGAGAGAGTCATGGAAGATTGCAATCGAAACTGGCGAGCAGGGGTTAGCGTGAAAAGATCACTGCAGGGGTTACAATATAAAGAAAAGCCAGCTTTTGAGAAGTACCTAGATGGCACCTTTGGAGGGTCACTGCTGTTCAAACTGAGATCAAGATCACTGGAGCTTCGGGGAAAAATTGGGAGAGATGGGGAAAAGGGATGCCAAATGTGCCACTCTGGAGTAGTGGAGACCCTGGAACATTTTCTCTTGGAATGCCCACAGTATATACCTCATAGAATAAAATTTACTGGAAGAATAATGCAGAAGTGGGGTGAAGAAACAAAGGATAGATGGCTGAAGGCGGACACGAGGGAGAGGGTAGGAATGCTTATTGAAGAAATTGAAAAAGAGGAAGTGAGGGACACTATTAAGCAGTTTATATCTGAATGCTGGGAGGAGAGGAGGGGAAGAGGGGGTGGGGTGCTGGGGGGAATGATGGCCTTCTCTTATGAGGACCGCGACAAATCAGCGGCTGGCCAAAGAGTTATTATTATTATTATGTTTGTTACAGTGAGTGAGAACATAACAGTTTTCCGAAGAGACGTAGGTTCTTCAAACAAAAGTTTGCATGATTTTTTTTTAGATTTGGCGAAGGGTTAAGGTACATAAAGTCCGCCCACGTAGTAAATTCTAGTAGGGATTATATATATATAACAGTTGTTTCAAACAGTTATTGTTGGTAATGACATGCACATATCGACAACATCGACACCAGCTCCAAGAGCTAGCCCCACGTGACGTCCACCCTTGCATAAAACGAGAAAGGGATTCCAGAATGTGTGAAATCGAAAGTTTATACCCGCATGGTGTTCAGCTAGATCAAACAATTTACATCAACTCAACTGGGCCTTGCGAGTATGGACGTCATCTGCACCAGCTCGGAGAGCCTGTGCCCATGGCATCTAAATATGCAATGTATTATTTATTTATTTATTTATTTATTTATTTATTTATTTATTTATTTATTTATTTACATGTTTTTCGGTGGGGGAGAGGGTAACTTCATATCGGGGAATGGCTGATACACGCACATATAATTATTTAAGGTATTCGTTGTTTATCTGCAAAGTATATAAATTTTGACAATTTGTTTATAATCACACGCGTCTCTGAGGCCATCAAAGAGTCAAATTGTGTCGGGGTGTTCCCGGAACGTGGAAAAATTAATTTTCGCACCTCATCAGGAGTGTTTTGATAGTCATTATAGTCCATATCTTAATGTTTGACCAGTTTGTGTGATTAGGAGGAAAGTTTGTCAGAGACAATCACTGATTTTTAAAGGTGTTGTCGGGGAATGTTTTTTATCCCCGCATTTGAAAAAATGCGGGGATATATTGGCCGTTTTCGTCCGTCCGTTCGTACGTCCGGGAATGGTTTCCCGCGAAAAACTCCTAGGGGTTTCAATTCGAAACATTGAAAGTGTGTTCATGTTCATTCATAGGGTCTGTAGATGTGCATAAAGGTTTTGGATTTTTGATTCGGCCCTGGGGGGCGTAAGTGGCACCACTTTTGTCGTTAGAGGAATGGTTTCCGGTGAAAACTCCTAGGGGTTTCAGTTCGAAACATTGAAAGTGTGTTCATGTTCATTCATAGGGTCTGTAGATGTGCATAAAGGTTTTGGATTTTTGATTCGGCCCTCGGGGGCGTAAGGGGCACCACTTTTGTCGTTAGAGGAATGGTTTCCGGTGAAAAACTCCTAGGGGTTTCAATTCGAAACATTGAAAGTGTGTTCATGTTCATTCATAGGGTCTGTAGATGTGCATAAAGGTCTTGGATTTTTGTTTCGGCCCTCGGGAGCGTAAGAGGCACCACTTTTGTCGTTAGAGGAATGGTTTCCGGCGAAAAACTCCTAGGGGTTTCAATTCGAAACATTGAAAGTGTGTTCATGTTCATTCATAGGGTATGTAGATGGGCATAAAGGTTTTGGATTTTTGATTCGGCCCTCGGGGGCATAAGGGGCACCATTTTTCTCGTTAGAGGAATGGTTTCCGGCGAAAAACTCCTAGGGGTTTCAATTCGAAACCTTGAAAGTGTGTTCATGTTCATTCATAGGGTCTGTAGATGTGCATAAAGGTTTTGGATTTTTGATTCGGCCCTCGGGGGCGTAAGGGGCACCACTTTTGTCGTTAGAGGAATGGTTTCCGGCGAAAAACTCCTAGGGGTTTCAATTCGAAACATTGAAAGTGTGTTCATGTTCATTCATAGGGTCTGTAGATGTGCATAAAGGTTTTGGATTTTTGATTCGGCCGTCGGGGGCGCAAGGGGCACCATTTTTGGCGTTAGAGGAATGGTTTCCGGAGAAAAAACTCCTAGGGGTTTCAATTCGAAACACTGAAAGTGTGTTCATGTTCATTAGTAGGGTCTGTAGATGTGCATAAACGTTTTGGATTTTTGATTCGGCCCCGAGGGGTGCAAGGGGCACCATTTTTGTCGTTAGAGGAATGGTTTCCAGACCCAAACTCCTAGGGGTTTCAATTCGAAACACTAAATGTGTGTTCATGTTAATCAATAGGGTCTGTAGATGTGCATAAAGGTTTTGGATTTTTGATTGGGCCCCGAGGGGTGCAAGGGACACCACTTTTGTCGTTAGAGGAATGGTTTCCGGTGAAAAACTCCTAGGGGTTTCAATTCGAAACATTGAAAGTGTGTTCATGTTCATTCATAGGGTCTGTAGATGTGCATATAGGCTTCGGATTTTTTATTCGGCCCCGAGGGGCACAAGGGGCACCATTTTTGTCGTTAGAGGAATGGTTTCCAGAGAAAAACTCCTAGGGGTTTCAATTCGAAACACTGAAAGTGTGTTCATGTTAATCAATAGGGTTTGTAGATGTGCATAAAGGTTTTGGATTTTTTATTTGGCCCCGAGGGGTGCAAGGGGCACCATTTTTGTCGTTAGATGAATGGTTTCCAGAGAAAAACTCCTAGGGGTTTCAATTCGAAACATTGAAAGTGTGTTCATGTTCATTCATATGGTCTGTAGATGTGCATATAGGCTTCGGATTTTTGATTCGGCCCCGAGGGGCACAAGAGGCACCATTTTTGTCGTTAGAGGAATGGTTTCCAGAGAAAAACTCCTAGGGGTTTCAATTCGAAACACTGAAAGTGTGTTCATGTTAATCAATAGGGTTTGTAGATGTGCATAAAGGTTTTGGATTTTTTATTTGGCCCCGAGGGGTGCAAGGGGCACCATTTTTGTCGTTAGATGAATGGTTTCCAGAGAAAAACTCCTAGGGGTTTCAATTCAAAACACTAAAAGTGTGCTCATGTTAATCAATAGCATCTGTAGATATGCATAAAGGTTTTGGATTTTTGATTCGGCCCCGACAATAATCACAAATGCGAATGCGGGGATATACTACAGTGTGCTTTGCACACAAATGACACCCCTCTAGTTTTATATTTTTTATAGTTTGTGAGAAATAGTCACACTGTTTTCATGAGAATAACAATTTTTGTAAATTGTGTGAATTATTTTTTTTTGATCAATGCGAAAGTTTTTATATAATTGTGAAAAAGATTCAAGCGGAATTTTTAAGATTTTGAACTTATTTTATATTGTGAATAATTGTGAATAGCATTCAATGAGCCAAGAAAGTATATATATACTTCGAATCATAATCATAATCATCATCATTCAGCACAATCACAAATCATGGCAGAGGCTCATTTAAATGTGAAGTTTTTACCCAATAGAGTAGGAGGGACAAATTTAGCGTACGAAGGTTTCATTTACAGATTCAATAGAAATTACAAAGAAAAGAAAAGTAAGTTATTTTTCATATAATGTTTTTAAAATATTTTTTACAGAAAACGTAGCAAAATCCGCCCTTTACAGGGCGCGGCGAAAACAGACTCCAAAGCTCCCCAAAATCACAACTGAAATACTGCTTGAAGGGAAATGGACTGAGACTTCCACAGGTCAAAGATTTCTTCTTTTTGATGAAGACATGGGCACCAATAAACGAATGATAGTGTTTGCAACCAACGCCAACCTCAGCCAATTGTTCTCTTGCATAAACACTTCTGATCTTCTTAATTAGTTTTCGACTTTCCGGGGACAAGCCTGTTGTGTCACGATACACTTATAACTCATAAATCTTTAATGATAATAGTAATAAAACAAAATCACATTTCATTATTGTTCATAAAATGTGGCAGGTGTCCTAGGTAAAAAAAAACAGCCTTAGGGGGATAGGTGTCCTAGGTGAAAAAACAAAAGCAGCAGGGGGCTGGTGTCCTAGGTAAAAAAAACTACAGGGGGGAGGGGGGGGGGGTGCAGATGTTCCCTTATGTTAATTTGGGCGGCGGGGAGCAGATGTCCGGGTGGGGCAGATGTCCCGGATTCTTATTTTTGTGAGGAAATTTTGTAATAGCTAGAAAGGCTGTTGAAGTTCTATTAGTTGTTTCCTTTTTTTACTTTCAAGACCAGCATATCTTTTCGAAAGGCTGAGAGAAGACTCTTTTGACATTTTCAGATAAAATGAAGTTGTTGGACTCTTCAAAGCTGGAATATTGATCCTCGCGTAAATTCTTGTCACTCTTTTTTTTACATATTTCTTTTTTGGAGCGGTTCAGACAAAGAATACAACAAACAACGGCTGTATCTCAAAACGTCGAAAAAATCTGAAACCCATGTGTTTACACAAGAGAACAATAGGCTTAAGGCTATAGTCTATATCTAATTAGCATAGGATATTTTGTGAGAAGAGTCTATAACCTGTGAGAAGAGTCTATAAGTAATAGGTACTAACCTCGCTGTCAGTATTCATGAATTTGAAAAGCCTGCCAACGTGCGGTATGTAACGCCGAGCCGCGAAGCGGCGAGGTGTTACAGTACGTTGGCAGGTTGTTCAAATTCAGGAATACCGACAGCGAGGTTAGTAACTCACTTACACGTGAATTCACAGAACGCACGGACCCGGGTATGGTAAGTGAGTACAGGTGTTCAAGCAAAGGAACTGGTGTGTAACCGTGGGGAAAACATGGGTGCCTGTTGTGTAATTCCCACTGACGTTTGAATGATTTGTAAGGCTTAAGAAGCGCGTCTTTGTTTGCTCCCCAATTTTTAGCTCTGATTATCTTCAGAAAATTGATATGGATACCAATGACTTGTACGTATATCCATTATACAGTACGAGGGGAGTGTATTATGACTAAATCACCTGCAGAGTGGCGATTCCACCCAAGCAATAACTGCAAATTTGATGCAAAGCATAACAAGCACAAGCAAAGTTCCAGCCAATGGAGGTCCATTGGCTGAAACACTGCTTGTATTTTTGTCCCGAATTTGAAAGTGATACGTTGAGTGATAACTCTATTGCCCGGGTGATTTAGTTACAATCCACGCTCCACGTACTGTATATATCTTACACACTCAGTAAACTCTGTTCACCGAACACATAAAACCCACCGTCCGTATCTCTGATCTCTGAACGCAGAAACATCTCACGAGTGACCACTAATTAGATATAAACTATAATTAAATTACTATCTAAACAAACTTACCGAGGTGTGATTTTTAGTTTTTCCGCGTTTTGAGAACACACCCAAACAACTGGAGGTCGTGTTTTGAACTCATTATCTAAACATATCCAATACACTTTGTTTGATGATAGATACCACTGTGGTAGAATATAACTTTCCTAAACTAATGGTAAATGTCTATATTTTGATTCTGAAGGGGAGGCGAATCCTTAACCAAATGAAACTTATAGGGAGAAACAGTTTCTATAAGGTTTTCGTGGGGAAAACCATTTGGGAAATGGCGGGTCTGCCAAGTATAACATATGGTACGGAAGTGGTACCCCTAAACCAAACGGCTGTAAAGGACTTGGAAACCCAACAGAACGATGCAGGCCGATGGATAACGGGGTCGAGTAATATCGCAGGACTAGAAGCATTCAGGGGTGAGCTTGGGTGGATGGGGGTCAAGGACAGGATAGACTTACTGAAACTTAATTATTTGTCAAATCTCTTCTACAGCCTATGGTGTAAAGTAATGTTCCAGAGAATTTTCAACTCAAATATCAAGACAGGGTGGATGGTTCAAGTGAGGGAGCTAATAGAGAACTACTCATTGGAGATCTGGGACCTAGATCTACGTTGGGACAAACCAGGGTAAAATAATCGTCAGAGAAAGGGTCATGGATGATGGCAACCTCAATTGGCGAGAAGGGGTTAAATCAAAGAGGTCTTTGGGTGGCCTGCGTGATAAAGAGAAGCCTGGTTTTGAAGAGTATCTTGATGGCACCTTTGGGGGGCCACTGTTGTTCAAGCTGAGGTCGCGGTCCCTGGAGCTGAGGGGAAAAATTGGGAAAAACAGTGATAAGGAGTGCCAGATGTGTAATTTGGGCGTGATGGAGACCCTGGAACACTTTCTTCTAGAATGCTCAAAATACCAGTTTAAAAGGATAAGATTCACTGGGAGTAGAATGGGGAAGTGGGATGGGAGAATGAAAGACATGTGGTTAGTGAGAGACTCAAAGGAGAGGGTTAATATGCTAATCGGAGAGATTGGGAAGAATGGGACAAGGGATGTCCTCAAGCAGTTCGTCTCCGAGTGCTGGGAGGAGAGAAGAAGCGTGGGAATAGGGAGGCAGTTTGGAGTACCGGGGTAACCAAGGCCTTCTCAACCGAGAACCACGACAAATCAGCGGCCGGCCAAAGTGTTATTATTATTATCTAGGTCTCTTGGCGTTTGAATGAGACCTCACCCTGACAGTGTTTCAAGTCGGAATGTCTTCTGAAAACATACTGTTATTGTTATTTTTATTTGTCCTAAGTTAGATAGACTTTTTAAATTATATTAATTTGAGTTTAAATACAGTTCATTCTGATTCATCCCAGTTTTTTTCCAGCCCTAGAGCTTTACAAGGAGCTATAAACGATAAGAGGTGATAAAATAGTATAGCTACTGCCATTTAATGGTATGTATTGATCTATTATAATATTTTCATCAATATAAAATGCTGAGTTTTATCTTTAAAGGTAAATTTTTGGGTGAATGTAAAAAAAATTACCAGAGGATATAAAGAATTGCACCCGGCCTTCTCTGATACCAACCCACCCCGGCATACCTTCCTGCAAAATAGTGCTCGAAAATGTATAGCAATTAAAAAATCATTTAGGTCATAGGTTGCACACTGCTTCAGGTGTTATGCACTTGCACCTCCTCATTCATTCAATCCCCACCACCTCTCCCATACATCAATATATAGAGCACAGAATTTTGCAATATTGTCTTGTTCCTAACTTGGACGCCCCGGCTGTTAGCCCTTCCTCCCACTTCTCTTCAGTGGAAGTGGGAGGAGGGGATAACAACCGGTTGGCCCAAGTTAAGAATAGGGGAGACCACCACGCCCACAACGGCCTACCAATCATCATGTCCCCCCCCCCCACCAAATTGGCTAGGGCATCGCCTATTATAAAATCATGGCTATGCGCCTGTATGTAACTACCCCATCTTAGCTTCCTAGGAAATTCCACCGTTTAATTTTGTTATAAACGCCCGTTGATATGTTACTTCTATCTCTGGGATGTGATGGGGGGGGGGGGGGGGGGGGGGTGTCTGGTTCGGTATTGGATTTTATAAGACGCGAAGAAGTAAATTGTTTCTTTCCGTTTACCTCTTTCTATCTGTAACCTTGGCACTGTACCACTATGGAATTCACTGTCTATAGGTGTGAGAGGTGATATCAATTTCATCTTTATAAAACCTCTGTCCTCTAAATGAACAGATATCGACTTATTTCTAAAAAAATCAGTGTACATGCTCATTCCTTCTCTTGGCCCTTATTTGTGAGTTTTACCTTGATGACTCAGTCTTGAATTTCACACAGGACAGGGCTGCGTAGAGTCAGGCCAGAGTCGGCGTAAGGCTTCCAAGGTTGCTAGGCGGTGTTTAGAGAACAGGTTCAGTGTTTTAGATTCCGACACCCCTGTGGATGAGAGTGAGGTGGGGGGAGGTGACTACTGATTTTGATAGGCCAGATGGGGTAAGGAGGGCGGTGAAGAGAAAGAAGGGGCCAGAGGCATGCAAAGCGAGGCAAGTTGCAGATGATATAGGAACTGGGGAAATAAGAAGAAAATTAGTTGTAGCGGGGACTAGCATTGTACGTGGGATTGACAATGTGGTTTGTGGTCCTGATAGTTCTAATCGAATAGCCTTGTGCTTTCCGGGTGCGAAGGTGGAGGATCTGAGGGACCGGATAGATGGTATTGTGGCAGGGTCAGGATCGGATCCGATAGTGGTGGTCCATGTGGGGACCAACAATATCAGGGAGAGAAGGTCAGTAAGTTTGATGGAGTCGTACAGAGGTTTAGTCAGCAAACTGCAAAGTAGGAATGCAAGAGTAGTTGTATCTGGGGCCCTTCCTGTTTTTGAAGGTGGGGACGAACGAAACTCAATGATTTTGGTGCTGAATGAGGAGTTGGAGGACTACTGTGTTGACCTGGGAATACCCTTTATCGACCACTGGGACACGTTTTGGGGTAACGCGAGCATGTACGGGAGTGACGTGTTGCATCTTAGCAGGAGGGGGAAACGGGTATTGGGGGATAAAATTCTACGAGTAGCGGAGCCTTTTTTGAAGAGGAGCGGGATGGGAGGCCAGAGGCAAGTATAACAAGAGTGGACACAGGTGGGGTTGAACAAGAGCGAGGGGGCAGAACAAGTTTAACAAGGCTAGCGCCAGAAAACAATGGGACCAGTAGGCGGAAGCCAATGAACCTCGGTACCCTGAAAGTGGGTTATAGCAAGATCCAGGGTCTCCACCGGAAAGTAAGTGAAATTACTACATTGATCGAGGCAGATGACTTTGATGTCATTGGCTTAAGCGAGACGTGGGTAAGACACGAGGAACGGGTAGACCAAGTAAGGGGTGCGTGTGGCTAGGTGTAGGGCGAACGGAAGGCCAGAAAAAAGGTGGGGGAGGGATAGGCATGTACATTAAAGAGGATTTAAAACCGTCGCTGATTACAGACCTGGAAGATGTCAGCACCTCGGTTGAGGTATCGAAAGAAATTGGATGGGTAAAGATCAATCTAAAAAACAAAAGTATTGCCCTTGGGATTGTGTACTGTGCGGTGGAGGGAAGCGAACCCGAGTAGAATGACTCGATATACTTAACACTAAGGTTCAGTATAACAGAACTAGAAAACAGGGGGCTGGGTATAATTCTGATGGGTGACTTTAATGGACACATAGGTGACAAGGAAGAAGGCATTGAGGGCGGGGACAAGAAAGTCAACAGGAATGGAAGGAAGCTGTTGACTTCACAAGCTTAAAAGATTCGGGGTTTCCGGTGATCTATTGTTTCTTATCTCTCGCACCGGTCCCAACGAGTCGTCGTTGGTTCTGGATCATTTTCCTGGAAACCCATTAATGCAGGGGTCCCTCAAGGATCTATACTTGGGCCTTTACTGTTTCTAATATACATCAACGATATCACCGAAAATTCACTTAGCTCTGTTCGTCTCTTTGCAGATGATACGTCGTTATATCTCATTGTTGAAAATCCGGACCAAACATAAATTTTAATGAATCGCGACTTGGGCGAAAACGTGGCTAGTAGAGTTTAATCCCAAGAAAACAGAATGCATGTTGCTATCACATAAAAAAATCAGCTACTTCACCCTCCACTAATGTTTTGTGGTACTCGGATTTCTGAGGTTAATAATCACCAGCATTTGGGATTAACCATAAATAATACTGGCACGTGGGATGATCACATTGACCATGTCTGTAACAAGGCATGGACACGTGTAGATTTACTGAGGAAATATAAATTCATACTGGATCGCAAGATTCTAGAGAAAATTTACTTTGCATTTATCAGACCTCTCTTAGAATACGCAGATACCGTATGGGACAATTGTTCTGCGTTCAAGGCAGCAGACTCAGAGAAAATTCAAATAGCTGCTGCGAGAATCATAACTGGTGCAACTGTGAGTGCGAGCAAGACATTACTATACACTGAAACATGTTGGGAGCCTCTCCAAGAAAGACGACGAAAACATAAACTTGTGCAACTTTTTAAGATGTATCATAATATTACTCCACCCTACATTGCAACTAAAGTCCCGCCGCCTGTTTCGTCCACCGGTGTTCGTCACAGTTTGCGATCTTCCCAGAACCACCGAATTCCGTCCTGCCGCACTAATTTGTACCAAAGGTCATTCATTCCTAGCACTACTAGTCAATGGAATAACTTGCCTCTATCTATCCGTAACAATTCATCTATTAGCAACTTTAAATGTTTCCTTAATAGCGGCAACACACGTCCACCTCATTTCTATAGTAGCAATAGATCTCGTGTAGCCCAAATTTACCACTGTAGGTTGCGTCTGCGTTGTAGTAACCTAAATGCCCATTTATTCGATGACCATTTATCAATCACCCCTTTCTGCCAATGTGGAGAACTTGAGACAACTGATCTCTTTCTCTCATATTGTCCCCGCCACCTGAATGCTCGCATTCACTCAATTAGTGCTCTGCCATTTGTTTTCGATTCTCCAACTCTTCTGTTCGGCTCGAACTTACTTGGGAATACCGAGAACCGTCGTATTTTTGAAGAAGTGCAGAAATTTATTTTGCTAAGTGGGCGCTTCGGGTAGTACAGGACCCTAGTGATCTATGTTGCTTAAGTTACTATCGTCGACGCTCTCCCAAATATAATTTATACATTATGCAGCTAGATAAAGGTATCCAGTCCTTATAATTTTATCCGTGTTGGTCCAACTGGACACCGGGTCGTTCTGGGCTGTGCTGCGCTGCACCGGGTTGCTGCGATTTGAGTACGAAGTGATTTGTTGTTCCTAAATGGGGTCGTATACCCCAGGGACATCTGAGTGTGGCGTGGCGCCGCTTGGTGCGCCCCGGGGCTTACTCGGACCCTTCTGTATTGTCCCTATATTATTATTATTCAAGTTGGCTTACTACTGTAACCCCCTCCACTTTTATTCATTTTTTTTATTCACTTTTTTGTTTGAATTTTTCTTCCTTTTTTACCACCTCTCTTCTGAAATGTGGGACTATAAGTTCGTAGACTTTACTACGAAGAAACCCATTGTCTGAAAGTAAGGCAAAACTCCATTGATGGAAATAGAGATGACATACCATTTTATCCATGCCGGCTTCTATCCCAACGCAGATGTTGGCATGGATAAAATGGTGTGATGTTTGTATACTGACGTTACTTGTGTACGATGTGCAAGTGATCTGCATGACGTGTTTCTCTCTATCCCATCTTTCGACAGTTGTTAGTACTTGTTATCTCTCTCTCTCTCTCTCTCTCTTCTGTTCACTTTAGTTCACTTTAGTTTGAACAATTTCCTTTTATAGCTGATATACCGTCAAAGCCTCATTTGTGTACATATTTCATTGATTGGGAAACGACCATTAATAAGCTTTAATCTTTCTGTCGAATCCCATCCTTAATTTGTGTCCTAGCCTTCTGCTATATTGTATAGCCATTATTATGTGTATTGTTTTTGTATCTCATATCTCAAATTTTGTATACATATAACGTGTTAACTGAAATAAAACTATTGTTTAAACTAACTTCACAAATGAGTTCGGTCTGAAGATCCTGAACAGGGACGCGAGGTGTAAGGGGAAATGGACCTGGGAGAGGGACGACAGGAAATCAATAATAGATAATATTCGCACAGATACTAACTTATGGAGAGAGGTGATAGGTAGAAGTGGATGATGAGGATAAAATGGAAGCGGATAATGATCACAACTTGATAACAGTGTCGATCAGGGCCAAAAACCTAGTAAAAAGCAAATGAAGCTTCAAGGAGATGTGGGAACTCAAAAAGGATGCTGACTGGGCGAAGTTCGAAGAAAAATTGAAACCAAAGCTTGCAACTGTACACAAGGGGACCAGTGCCCAGAAGATGGCCGACGCCATAGCTGCGAGCCTAGTGGAGGCAGGGAAGGAAAGTGTAGGAAAGATTAGGGTGCCAACACGGAAACTTGGGTACAGAGTGAACGAAGAACTGAAAAGGGCCATAAAGGGTAGAAAAGCTAAATGTGCTGCATACAGGAGACGTAGAAAACTTGAGGGGGCGGAAAGCAACGAGGCCACGATAGCAAAGGTAGAATACCAACAAGCACGAAATATAGTAAATAAGATTAAAGACGATAATCGGAGAGTGCGAAATGGCAGTTTTATTAGTAAGATAAGAATGACAGGTGGTCGAGTTCGAACGTATTTTGGAAATGGGTGAATAAACGTAAGAAAGGAAGTACGCCACAGAGTATTAAAGTAGATGGGAGAGTTACAGACGATCAAGATCAAATCGCACCACAATTAGTCAAGCACTGGGAAAAGGTAAACGATAAGCGATGGGGCATGAGGAACCCACCGGAGTGCCCGAATCAGGTCGAGGAAAACCTATCGAACTTCGTGTGCAGCGAAATTAAAACGGAGGAAGTGCGAAAGGTGATCTCAAAATTAAGGAATGGAAAAGCGAGGGTGGGGTGGACAAAATTCCCAATGAGTTTATCAAAAAGGGGGAGAGGAACTCTTGGAAGCCTAACTGCTCTATTCAATTTAGCCATAGAAAAAACAAGAGGTCCCAAATGAGTGGAGAGAAAGCAAAGTGACATTTATTCACAAAAACGGGGGAAAAGACGTTTTGGATAATTATCGAGGGATCTCTGTCAGTAGCAACATTGGAAAAAGTTTTCTGTAAAGTCCTGTATGGGAGATTAGAGGAGGTGATTGAGGAGAAGAGTTTTTTGGGAAAGATCCAGAAGGGTTTCAGGAAGGAAAGGAGAGTCACTGACCATCTTTTCACGCTGTCCCAAATGATAGAATCCACGAAAGCAAAAAGGAAAAAAAGATGTTTATGGCCTTTTTGGATGTTAAAAAGGCATACGACAGAGTATGGAGGGAGGGTATGTGGCGAAAGCTTGATGCTCTGGGATTGGGAGGCGAGTTTGTTGGAATTCTGAAAGCATTATATAAAGATGTATTAGTGAACTTAGCCTGGTAACATAACAACAAAAAAACGTGTGCCTATGAAGATAGGCCTAAAACAGGGGTGTATCATTTCGCCAATTCTTTTTGCATTGTACATCAAAGGTTTAGGAGATGAACTCTTGCATAGCAATGAGGGGGTAGCAGTTGGGGACTTGAAGATCCCAGGGCTATTTTTTGCAGACGATATGGTGCTAGTGTCAGAAAGCGAAGAAGGGCTAGCGAAAATGCTGGGAATTGTTAGGAAATATGGGAGCAAATGGAGACTCGAACTTAATGAAAGCAAGAGCAAAGTTATACCCGTGGGCCGAAAAGTGGACCACACTCGAAGGTGGAGAGTGGGGGAGTTCTGTATTCCGGAAGGTAGCAGCAAACTTCTTACTGTAGGAGAGACAGGTGACTACGAGTATCTGAGGGTGAAGATAAACATCACAGGAAGAGGCATCTACCGAAACCACACAAATAAATTGATTCTAAAGGGGAGACGAATCCTTAACCAAACGAATCTTATAGGGAGATACAGTTTCAACAAGGTTTTCGTCAAATGTGTAATTTGGGCGTGGTGGAGACCCTGGAACACTTTCTTCTAGAATGCCCAAAAACACCAGTCTAAAAGAATAAGATTCACTGGGAGTATAATGGAAAAGTGGGAAGGGAGAATGAAGGACATGTGGTTAGTGAGAGACTCAAAGGAGAGGGTTAATATGCTAATCGGAGAGATTGGGAAGAATGGGGCAAGGGATGTCATCAAGCAGTTCGTCTCCGAGTGTTGGGAGGTGAGAAGAAGCGTGGGAATAGGGATGCAGTTGGGAGTACAGGGGTAACCAACGCCTTCTCACCCGATAACCGCGATAAATCAGCGGCCGGCCAAAGTGTTATTATTATTACACTTGACACCAAGCTCTTATTTATTTATTTATTTATTTATTTATTTATTGGGGTTTAAGGTCATATATTTCTGCACTGTGGCTAATCATGACCATGACAGTTTTACGGGTGGAGGAAGCCGGAGTACCCGGAGAGAACCACCGAGCAACCGTCAGCACCCCAACATACTAACTCCACACCAGCAGGGTTAGCATTGGTTGAAGACAAGTGCACCATCGACGTGCAGTACGCCTTAGTCCACGACGTCACCGTGCCCCCAGATGGGCAATGGGGGTGAAGTGTCTTGCCCAAGGACACAACGCGGTTGCCGCAGGTGGGATTCGAACGGAGGACCTCTCGGCTTGCTGCCCGCGCCTCTACCAACTGAGCCACCGCCCCCCCCCCCCCCCACCAAGCTCTTAGACCACCAGTCTAATTCTGTTCGGAATTCAAAGCTGTTATTGGCTGCTTGTTTACTTTCTACACTTTTTGCGGAAAATTTTGCGCGCAGACCACCGTTGATGTAATGTGATGCGCCTTTATTTACAAAGATATACGGTCGTCTGGAATATTTATGTTGGTCGAAAAAACAATCATTTCCTTAGAATCAACGCAACAAATGTTTCTCAGTAGAGAATTTATTTGACCGAAGCTTTAAGAACATTACAATACCGTTAACTGGTTAAGTTCTAGAAGCCACTATCATGGCTTTAGAAAAATGAGGGTACCAGAACAAAAGCCAACATTTTCCTTGCATCAGTTTCATATTCATTCAAATGCAAATAATATTTCGTTGATATGCATTTACTTTATTACAAATTAATGGAGAGTGCCTGTGGGCACTCTCCAATAATTTGTAACAAAACAAATTTGGAATAACAAATTCTGACCAGCAAAAATAATATAGTCCTCAACCAGTTAAGACATTTTTGTAAACCAATACTTATGAAAGAAGACTCAACACGGTTGTGGTATTGCCCCAAAATATTGTTATAGGCTGAACCTGACAAGCAACTGAGAATTGTACAGACGCCTTTGTTTGTAATTAATGAAATTTGTTTGTAATTAATGAAATTTGACAAGTAACTGAGAATTATACTGACACCTTTGTTTGTAATCAATGCCCCTAAATCTAATAGAGAAAATCACTGCATAATCAAGTTGAATAAAAATTCACACATTTATAAGTTCCCACTGTTAGTCTCAACTTTTGCAAATTAAGTCGCTTTGAAAGGAATAAGCTGTGCTTGTTAATTTAGGCTTCTCAGTTCCCATGATTCTAAGTTTGTTTTCTGTTGTGTAGGCAACTGGAGAGTATAAATATTTCCTCCATGACTGAAGCTGATCCTCCTTTACCACGCTCAGACAAGTACCAACTCTTATACAGTAAATGCGGGTCGAAAGGGACTTGCCCCAAACGTCCCTGCGCGCCACGGCGCGCAAAAACCATTCGATTCGAAGTTGATCCTGACCATTACCATTACCCATTACGACGATTACCATTACCACCACGATTACATTCACACATTCGACTGTCGATCAGTTCGGACACTCAACTGGATTCTCCGTTAGCACCACTAATCACAGCAATCATGAAACTACCACAGAAGCTATCTGACATGCTAACATGTTTGAACGTGGGTAACACCAGGAACTGGACTATCCATGTTTCTGGTGATTCCTGCCTGGTGATACTGGGCTTTCCTATATCACCTGGAATGGCTCCAAAAAGAGACAAAAGAAGCCAGCAGCCAGGCCATCGGCCCCTCCGGGGAGTGGTAGTACCTTAGCCCAATCGGGCTCTGGTCCACACCCAGAGGACCCTGAAAAGGACAAATGCAAAAGAAAGAAGAAAAGTCCATCCACTAAGCGTCGGGACGCCAAGCGCCTAGAGGCCTGGAGAAGAAAGTTCGAAGCAAGCCATAAACAGAAGGAAGAGGAAGTGGAAGTGGAAACACCACCTCACCACTCGTGGTGAACATTTGGTACACCAAGCCACTATGGGTATATTCTATATTTTAGCATTCCATAAGTCCATGATTATGTATCCAGTGAGCGAGTTCCCCAAGCGAAGAATCGTCTAGTAGTCAACGTCGGTAAAAAGTAGACACGACCCGAACGCTTTATAACAACATCTTGATTTCTTCTGGGTGGATTAAATACTTATTGACTGGAATATCTATAATTGGAGTATGGAAGAATATCCGAATATCTTTGTGAGCAAAGGGATATCATATTGTATCAACGGTTGCCTGTGCGCAAACTACATGAAAAGTGGTTAAACAAACAACCCATAACAGCGTCGAATTCCGAGCAGAATTAGACTGGTGGTCTAAGAGTTTGGTTCAACACGTGTAATATCGATTCCATCTTGATATCTCATTCACCCATGAATTACAAACCGGACACGAACAATTGTGCACGCCGATTCTCATTTTTTGTTTCTTTTTTTTTACCTTGCATGACCTTGGAGGTTCACCCGGCTTTGTCTCGAAGTTAATATGCAACACATGGTTTGGTGGTAGTATACATTCAACATTAGTTGTGTATTAATATCGCATTCCACTGAATAAATAAATACCGGATATAAAACATGTTATGTGCATGCTGACCATTTGCTTTGACATCTTTCTGTGACCTTGACCTCGGTGGACTCGTTCTTGTTGAATTTTATAAGCGACACAAAGTTAGTGCTACGCACGTGATATCAGTTTGATCTGGATATTCTCTGTCCACTAAAATGTCACGAACAGGGCACGAAAAGGTGGGTGTGCATGCAGAATGCAGATTCCTTCTTTGACCTCTTGTCTGTGAGTTTAACCTCAAGGGTTCGGCCTTGAAGTTTATACACGACACATCGCCTGGTAGCGCTACACAACCAACATAAGTTTCATCTTGTTATTTCACCCCATTAAAAAAGTTTTAAACCGGACACAAAAAAGCTAATGTGCATATTCATTCCTTTTTTGACCTCCATTTATTACCTCGACACTGGGATCTCAGTGTTGACGTATGTACGCTCCACACCTCTGATTGCGGTAAACATGTCATATAAGTTTCATAATATCCCATTCCATTAAACAGTTATGGCCGGGACACAAACATGTCTAACAAACTGACAATTCCATAACCACAATACGTCCAGTTTTGTTTTCTATGCGTATAAACATATCGATAACATTCTCTTGCAGTGTTCAAGGAGTGATAAAGAACCAGTTGACGTTGTCAGGTTCAGGACAGTGTTCTGATGGATGGCCTGGTTCACAGGGGCCGCTAATGGGGATTACGACGTGTGCTGCCCCCCCCCCCCCCCCCCTTTTCACCAACTAATTTTTCCAGTCGGGACATTTTCGTCTGGATTGGAGTCTTAGATATCGATTCACACTTGCAAGTATTTTCTTACTGAACTAGATTTGGTATTTGGCCCTTATGTCACACACACAGTTGATCACACAAATGGTGGTCTGTAGTACATGATTCGGGCTATCAGGCGTCCAGCATGGGCAATCTAGAATATCCGCACAGTACATGTTAGTTTATTAAGAAATCGCGCCACGGTTACTATATGTACATTTTATTATTTATTTATCCATATGACTGGCATATATCTTTAGACAAGTACGAAATGAAACAATTGCGTTTGTTAGAGCAGCAAAACTTCAATACGATTTAAAGACAGAATCTTTCGTTTGAACACAAAATGTCTCTTCTAAACAATGGTGGAAAGAACTAAAAAGCTTTTCAGTACAGCAATGTAATACTAGTCGGATATTCCCTCCATTATTTGAAGACGATAAGGTTGTCAGTGACTCCAAGTCTATTGCGGATATCCTTAATAATTATTTCATTAGTCAAAGTGACACGGTTCAAGACCTGACCCTCCCCCTCCCTAGTATCCCAATAAGTGAATTATGTATCCCTGGATTTATAATTGACCCCCGAGAAGTTGAGAAGCTTTTCCAGCAACTTAATGTGAAAAAAGCAAATGATTCCGACAATATCAATAACAGAACTTTACAAATTTTCTCACCACAGTTGGCTTTTCCATTTTCCACACTCTTCAACATGACGTTGGCCCAAGGAAAATGTCCTTTTTTGTCGAAGCAAGCCAATGTTGTGCCCATTCACAAAAAATCGTCAATTAATCTAAAAGAAAATTATCGACCAGTTTCGTTTACAAGTAGTGCGAGTAAAGTGTTTGAAAAACTTATTTTCAAACATGTTTTCGGTTTCTGATGTGAAAATAATTTATTAACCAATCTGCAATCAGGTTTTGTCCCAGGAGATAGAGTCTGACATACAGGTCTTATTAACAAACTGAATGTTATAGGAGTTAGAGGTATGTTGCTATCTTGGTTTGAAGATTATCTTACTGGGCGTAGTCAGAGTGTCGTAATTAACGGACAGAATTTTGAAAACAAATTAAACCTAGTTGGAGTGCCTCAAGGGTCGGTCTTGGGCCCTCTTCTGTTTAACACCTATATTAACGATATTTTAGACGAAATCAAATCTAACATAAGATTATATGCTGATGATGCATCATTATCCTTAATTGTAGAAAACCATTCTCTTGCATCGGAGATACTGAATTCTGATCTTAGGTTCATAGATAATTGGACAAAGGCATAGCAAGAACATTTTAGTCCGGGAAAAACTTTATCGCTAAGTATAACACGCAAAACCACTCCAAACCCCAAACCTCCACTTTATTTACTTGATAAGTTAGTAACAGAAGGGTCTGGTAATAAGCATCTGGGTCTCATGTTCGATGATAATGGTTCATGGGAGAAAAATGTAGACAACATTCGGCCTATTAGTAGGGTAGGCCCGGTCGTAAATTGTTTCCGGAGTTTAAAGTACCGACTAGATCAAGATCAACATTAGAAACGATGTACAACTATTTTATCTTGCCCCTCTTTGATTTCGCAGATGTCATTTGGGATAATTGCACAAATGAGAAAACAAAACAGCTAGAAGATCTCCAACTTGATGCTTTAAGAACTATATGTGGTGCCCTCCGAGGGACAAGCCATGAATTATTATATACGGAAACTGGTTATGTAACACTGAAAGAACGGAGGCGAAAACATAAATTAACAATATAATATAAAATGAATAATGGAATAAGTCCGGCATATTTATAAAATTTGGTGCCCAGGCCCGTGATGAGGCTGTCTTCGTATGACCTTAGAAATTCCGATCAACTAAGGGTCCCCTTTTGTCGGACTCAAAACTTTTTTGAATCTTTCCTGCCGTCGTCGGCAAGGCTGTGGAATGATCTCGATGCTGAAATACGTAATAGTAAAAGCGCTGAAAGTTTAAAAAATAAACTAAGGTGTGGAGACCAGACTGTTCAACAGCTTTACCGCACTGGCTGCAGGAAGGGGGAAATATGCCATTCCAACCCACGCCTGCGTTGTAGTGATTTAAATGCTCACAAATTCGTAAGATTTATATCTAATGAACCGAGATGTTCGTGTGAGCATTTTGAAGAAAACGAGCAACACTTTCTGTTTGAGTGTCCTCTATGGTCACTACAGAGACAGGAATTGCAGAACAAAATAAGTAGGTTTAACATCACTTTAGATAGTATTCTTTTCGGTGATTTATCTTTGTCTAATTCGGATAATCTTCAAATTTTTCAAGGTTTCCAAGACTATATTTTAAATATGGGACGTTTTCAACGGAATGGGTAAACTATGATAAATCCCAAATCTCTCTCTATTCTCTCTCTCTCTCTCTCTCGGGGGAGCCTGGGGGTATCAGCCTATTTCAGTGGCCACAACTGTACTGTAGCTGTCAAAAATCTAATAGACCAGTACGTATTTTAATGTTCGAAAACGTCTGTTTGTCATGCGAAAAATCACCCAAGGTTTACTGAAGAATGGATTTCTCTTTTTTTGGAGGCAACACGCATAGAATGTAATTAAGTGTTTCGTAAAATGTGATTAATGAAATCAGAATTATGTGTTGCCCTTCATTGCACACGCACTTGCACCCATTTATTATCTTTTGTAATTTGTGAAATATATTTGGAGATACGTTGATATTGGCTATGCATATTCGCCAAACCCTATTTCTGTTTTGAGAAATAAAATTGTGTTTAAATTTTTTTTTTATTTATTTACAACTACTTTTTTCAAGGAGTCTTCGGGTTGTGGACTATAACTTGTCCATAGTCATCACCATCTGTCGTGTGATCCAATGCTATTGTATTTACCCAGTACTATGGTCTTCTATCACCCTTGCAGTCTTGTGCCATTACTGTCATGTACTATTACTATTGGCTACTATTGTTCTGTTCTGTCCAAGAGTGTCTCAACCATTACTGACTTGTAGCACCACTTCATACTTCCCAGTTACCTTTGCTTCTGTCTCGACATCTGCCCTTGACCAAATCTGTGCTCAACCAGATCACCCAGTTCATCTGAGCTTGTACCAGTCTGTTCAGTGCGTAGACCCAGTGCAAGCTAGGGTACCTTACATATAAGAAATTGTGTGTTTATCGTGCTGAGATGTGCTTATGTGTTAGTATATATTGTGCCACAATGTGTACATATTACAGATAGCACATAGGCACATCTTGGATGTGCCGGTATCTGCTTATGCACAATATGCGCACATCATATAGGCACATACGGGTATTTGAGGATACTTATGACACGGTCATACTAAATACCGAGGGACACCGAGGTATATCGAGGTGAAGGAAAATAGGGGTGGGAATGGAGTTGAAAACTCTGAAAAGGGTGTGGGGTTGTGTATTTTGAGTATATAAATAGATTTAAGCAGTATCTGTTAAGTTTTAATGCCACATTTGAGAATTAAGGCCGCTAAAGTAATAGAGTTCGCTGAAAAATCTTCCCCTCGGTATTTAATAGGTAGCTTGGTAATTAGTATTTACAGCGGCTGCAGCTCGGTAAGCGACCGTGTGAATTGTTAATCACATTGTGTCTTGTTAACTGGTAAAGTGCTGAGTTTTTTCTGACAACAAATCAAAGCTCATCATATACTGCTCTATTACATTTAATTGGATAGTGCCTTATAGGCACTATCCAATTAAATGTAATAGAGCAAGGTATTGTATAAAACATCTGATTCATATCAGGGACAATAAAGGCTCCCTCAAGCAAAATGTAGCTACAGACAGTTATTGCCTGTCACTTTTAGTAAAGCCCAAAATAGGGCTTCCAGCACTCTACCAGTTAATTAGTTCTTTTTGTGGCTGTTGGCAATTGCAACCAAAGCCTGCTTCCCAAACTCAACACACATATTATGTACCAGGCATATGAAGGAGAATGCGCTCCACAATCTTCATAAGATACATACCAAAGAAACCGCAAATAACATGATGAGCATTATCTTCAATTCAGATACATAACTTCTCACGACCGAGGACCCTGTTGTATACGAATAAATTCCAACTGACCTTTTAACGCTTTACAGAGACAGAAAATATTTGGAATTGACAGTTTTACCTAAACTAAAATCCAAAATATTCGAACCAAGACAGACACATACTGACATCCCAAAATTATGGACAAATAACAATTGCGAGAGTAAGATTAATATTATAAAAGTTGGAAAATGAATGGAGAATTTTGAAATTGCCAGATTGGAATTGACAGACTTGAAGACATTGTTTTGCACCAATATCGTTACATAAGGAATTAATATTTTCGGAAGTGATTTTTCGTTTTCCAACGGTGCAAAAAAAAACAACAAACTTGCCGTTAGACAAGAGACGCGGCCTGAACTAACGGCTAACCAACGGGATCGACGAATTAATAAAAGGTTACTGATTTACCTTTCCGACAATTCTGAAAATAGGCCAATGAAATCGTCAGATGTGTACCCATACGCGCAACTAGTAGAAAGCTGTATGAAGGAGGACCACCCTGGATGCCGACATAATGTACACCATACATGGTATGGGTACATATAGAAATGGATTGGGGGAGTTCTCAATTTGAAGGATAAAGGGTTAGTATCACAGGATCAAATTATCAGATTTACACCAAAAACTATACAGCTCGGCACATCAGTAACCTGAACACATTTATGAAGTAACATGACAATCCAAGCAATAATTTTCAAGTTATCGAATGCCAAATGGATTGGAGGAATTTTCAATTTGAAGGATAAAGGGTTAATGTATCAGGATCAAAATAACAGATTTACGCCAAAAACTATACAGCTCGGACATCAGTAACCTGAACACAAATATAAAGTAACTTGACAATCCAAGCAATATCTTTCAAGTTATCGAATGCCAAAGGGATTGGAGGAATTTTCAATTTGAAGGATAAAGGGTTAATATCTCAGGATCGAAATAACAGATTTAGACCAAAAACTATACAGCTCGGCACATCAGTAACCTGAACACAAATATAAAGTAACTTGACAATCCAAGCAATATTGTTCAAGTTATCGAATGCCAAAGGGATTGGAGGAATTTTCAATTTGAAGGATAAAGGGTTAATATCTCAGGATCAAATTATCAGGTTTACAACAAAAACTATACAGCTTGGCACATCAGTAAACTGAACACAAATATAAAGTAACTTGACAATTCAAGCAATATTTTTCAAGTTATCGAGTGCCAAAGGGATTGGAGGAATTTTCAATTTGAAGGATAAAGGGTTAATATCTCAGGAACAAATTATCAGATTTAGACCAAAAACGATACAGCTCGGCACATCAGTAACCTCAACACAAATATGAAGTAACTTGACAATCCAAGCAATATTTTTCAAGTTATCGAATGCCAAATGGACTGGAGGAATTTTCAATTTGAAGGATAAGGGGTTAATATCTCAGGATCAAATTAACAGATTTACACCAAAAACTATACAGCTCGGAACATCCGTAACCTGAAGATATATATAAAGTAACATGACAATTGGATTGATATTTTTTGAGTTATCTCATGCCAAAGGGATTGGAAGAATTCTCAATTTGAAGGATAAAGAGTTAATATCTCAGGATCAAATTATCAGATTTACACCAAAAACTATACAGCTCGGCACATCAGTAACCTGAACACAAATATAAAGTAACTTGACAATCCAAGCAATAATTTTCAAGTTATCGAATGACAAAGAAATGGATACGGACGCCGGACGGACAGACGGACGGACAGACAAAGGATAGATGAACGACGGATGGCCACCCCGGATGCCGGCATTATGTGTACCATATATAGTATGGGTACACATAAAAATGAAACTTCGACTGACGGAGGTTTGACTATACCTAAAACTGCGGCAATTGTAAAAAAAAATCTGGTCAGGTAAAGAGGGTGAATTCCCTGAAAACAAAAATTGTCAACAACAAAAAAAAAAAAAACAAGACCAAATTAAAGCTGCTGGCACTGAGCCGAAATAGCTAAAAAATATACTGTATATGCATATACACTAAATACAAGTTGCAGCTTTGGGTGTATCGGCACAGCAGAACGATACTTATCACAGTATGCCACAAAACCCCAATAACGGCATAAAGCCAACAAAGTTCTGCCCGTCCAAAGTCGAGATAAAAGTTGGTAGTTTTATTTTTATCAAACATTACAATGATCTGTCTTGTGATACACAATTAGCTCTTTCGCGCTTCATCTAGACACCGATGTAGCCTATTAATTACAAAGCTACCTACTAAATACCGAGGGGCGCTTTTCGGCGACAGCTCGGTCTATATATCTTGCATTTACTCGAATGAATCAACGGTTATATCACATATATCGATTCAAAGGACTAAATTATATGTCTACACATATATTTAAACCTTTTAAACAACTCTTACTAATTTCCCTTCACCTCCGTATTTAGCAGGACCCCTTATGACATGTATTGTACCATCTGAGGACACCTTTTGAGGATACTTTTTATAGGATACCTTTTGCAGGATGTCTATCTGAAGATAGTTATGGTACCTAGTACCTGTTTAGCCCGACCTTATAGCTCCAAGGCCACCACTTGTCCATGGTCAGCACAATCTATCGTGTGATCCAATATTAGTCTTCTACCACACTTATTGTCCTTTCCATAACCCCCCGATGGTAAATAAACTCTGGAATAATACAAAATCAAGAAAATATCTTTTAGTTTTCAGCTCCCGATTACGTGTAATATATTTAACTTCGCCGTCGTTACGTTTCTGTGATTTTAGCTCGCTCGAAAATTATATGAACGAATTTTTTAATTCTCTATGGGAATTTGTGTGTATTTTCGGAAGAGCGTCCATTTTGCAACAATGCACAAGTGACGTAACTGGGACCGTCCATTTGAGAATAGGTAAATTTGAATTTTCAAGGCTTGCCTTTGCAGAAGGCGTGTTTTGACGACGTTGGAATATCAGTTCGTCGTGATGATGGTTCAAAATAAAACTCAAGTCTTGTTCAAAACGCGTTAGTGAATTAGTGAATAAATAAAATACACATGTATTATAGTCGTGACGTAAATTATTTTATTAATACGTGTCGCACCAGTTTTCCAAATTTGTCATGTCTTGCCGACAACTGCCCTCAATATGTTGCTACAGACCTCCATTTAGGCTTTGATTGTTTGTGTGACAGTGACACGGGTACAGGCGAAAACAGCACCGTGTGAAATCCGGGGCCCGTTACTTTCGGTTTGGCACAGGAGTCCGGATTTCTTGGGTTTGGGCTGCCCCCATCCAAATATGGCCTAAAAGACCTTGTTTTAATTTTTTACCTTGGCACGTCCTTTGAATTCGCCCCACCCCCACACACACACCCACATACACAAGATTCTGATTCCTGCGTCAAATAATAAAGAAGGAGGTGCATCGTGAATCCAGGTTGGATAGATTCCAGGGCCGAGGAAAGGGTGGGGTTGGGGAGGGATGTTATTGCTTTTATTGTTTAGAAGTCACTGCTAAACAACAAGAAAACCATGAGATAGTTGGGAGGGGAGATGTATCCTCTCATTTTTAACTGCTCAATTTTCCACAAATTTATTAGAGAACCATAGGCTAAATACTCGGTTTCAAAACGAAACACAGAAAAAGGCAGCATTTAAATGAATTAATTTCGCCATCGGAACTGGTGCCGTTCTCGCCACAATCAACTGGTGCCGTTTTCGCTCACTCGGTGCCGTTTACTCCAGGTGCCGTTTTCACACGGTGCCGTTTTCGCTATAACCCAACACAAGTCCATTGTGCATAAGTATGTGACCTTAAACACCAATAAATAAATAAATAAATAAATAACACAAGTCCAAGCAGGCCTTACCAATTTTCTTTTAAGAAAGTGTATAACTAATATCATGAGAGAATTGGCATCTTCGAATACAACCCTTACGAATACGTATAATCACTAGAAAGCTTATTGGAAAATTGTAGGGGAGGGGGGGGGGCGTCTCGTACGTCACTTCGTGATTACGCTGCCCCCCCCCCCCCCCCCCGCCATTTCTCAGCAAGCACCTGATAAATCTTCTGAGGGAGAAATCACTAGGCAAGGTTGATCCGAGAATTTATATAATATTAATCATATTTCGACTCCACTGATTATACCCAGCACAGGCGTATATATAAACCAACGGGCCAACTTTTTTTCCATGGCTGGGGGGGGGGGGGGGGGGGTGGGGGGGGCTGGAAGATTTTGCCCGAAAAGTAATCACGTGCGTAACCCTGGTGTGGATGTTCGTGAGCGTGTCTTCTCCTACTGGTGGGATTAAGGGAACCCTCCGCGGGAACATTTTTAAAAATCTGATCCGCTTGAGGGTTTCTAGAGAACCCAGACTACCTTTCGAACCTTGTAATTGGAAGAAAAGACGATCGCTTTTGTAGAGGTGCCTGACTGAATGTGTTCGAGCGGTCTCGTCTGGTATCAGTCAACCGCAATAAAACATTATATGCTTCTCGGGATTCAGCTGGAGTAAATACGTGTAATGTAAGGCATGTGTGCCCATAGCATTAGAGGATCGAACCCTACAGATGGATGAGGCTTTAACACTATTCACGTGGGTCGATATATAACAGTTTGGCTGGCCGCTGATTTGCCGTGGTTCTCAGTTGAGAAGGTTTTGGTTACTCATGTGCTTCCAACTGCCTCCCGATTCCCACGCATCTTTCCTCCCAATACTGAGACGAACTGCTTGAAGACACTCTGTACCCCCATTCTTCACAATCCCTCCAATAAGCATACTAACCATCGCATTTGTGTCAACCACTAACCACGTCCTTTATTCTCCCATCCCACGTCCTCATTATACTACTCCCAGTGAATTTTGATCTAGAAGATTGAGATTTTGGACTTCCTAATAAAACGTATTCCAAGGTCACCACTACGCCCATGTTACACATTTGGCTCTCCTTTTCCACCGTCTTTCCCAATTCCCTCTAATCTCCAGTGATCGCGACCTCAGCTTGAACAACAGTGACCACCCCTCCCCTTACAATGGTGCCATTGTCAAGGTACTCTTCAAAACCTGTCTTCTCTTTGTCACGCAGGCCACACAAAGACCTCTTTCTTTTGACCTACTCTCGCCAATTTTGGTTACAATCCCCATGACTCTTTTTCTAACGTTTTTTTTTTACCTTTGGTTGTCTCTATTTCTGAGTTCGATACATCGTTTGGATAAATCCCTACAAACTTCTACCATTACTGCAGTTAATTATAACGAAATTTTTAAAAACCCTAAGCTATGAATTATTATCTCGACTGTCTAATATTTCTACATACCTGTGTTACTTCCACTGGGTCCAGTGGCGGCTCAAAGGTGTCTCCACTCTGGATATACTTTAGCAAGGGGCGTCATATATGCCCAAGACCTAAGGTGGGATGCTAATAGAATTATAGATGGCGGCGGGGAGTATCCCCGGGAAAATTGGAAAAAAGATTTCAATCCCCGAGGGCTTTTTGGCCACTAAATAAACTATGTTCCCATTCAGCCTGCAACATTTTTCAGTGGGTAGGTAGATAGTGTGACATTTTATATAATAAAATCAATCAGTAACTGGAGCTTTCGGCCACTTGGCCTTATTTGCCACATTGTGGGGACCTAGTGAGGGGGACCCAAGAAGTGATGGCACAGCAATGTGACCCAGTTTAACTCATGTTAGATTGTCATGGTAGCCCGCGGAAGCGACCGTCTTGTGACGTCATCTCCATAGTGACACGTGGTCTAAGTGCGCATGCGCAGTGCGTGTTGTTAGGGTGATAGTACTTCTGTCGGACATTTTTGTCTGATGAAGGCCGCCACCTTGGTTTCTAAGGTAGCACGTGGTTGCTATGAGCCTGAATGGCCTACACCAAGACGGGGGTATGTGCGGAGGGTTTGTTCGTTTGAATAGGAGTAAATCTGATTACCCAGAAAGACCCATCAATCCATCTAAACCACCCAAAACGACTATTTGATATGGATTCCTCATGAATCCTTCTTTTTTCAATAACAGGTACGTTCCTTTGTATAAGAGTAGTTGTACTTTGTAGAATTACCACAAACAAGCCGACAATCCCTCCAAATCACCAAAATGCGCCCAAAACAACCGTAACGGACTTGTACTCCCCATCTAGGGTTTTTAGTAGTAGCACGTAGTGCTATAGGATCGAGAGTATCTTCTATTACACTTAAGTACTGGTCCGGATTTTCCAAAAACCCTATTTTTTGTGCCTATTACAGATACTACTCTAACACTAGCAGTATGTCTAGCCCAAACTAGCTCTAGTTCGTTCCCTCGTCCAAGTCTTATAATCACCAGTGCTTGGTTTCCCATAACATGTATGCAGAGTTATCTTCAGTGTGTATAACGAAAGCCTATATGATTCTTATAGCCACGAATCCATCGAAGAGTTACTGAAAAGTCATTGCTCAAGCGACTCGAATCCCATCGAGCAAATGAGCTATAGAACAATTGCTCGTTCGAGTGACTCGAACATACTTTCTTCGACTCATTTAGGTATTTGAGGAAAGCCAGTATACAAAATGCCCGACGGAACAGCGTATCACCCTAACAACACGAGTTGCGCATGCGCACTAAGACCACATATCACTATGAAATGACGCCACAAGATGACCGCTCACGCGGGCTAGCACATCAACCAAACTTGACGTAACTGGGTCACGTGACTAACTTGGCGTAACTGGGTCACGTGAATATGACGTCCTTCCTAGGTTTCCCATTAAGCCCCCGTAACCCCCCCCCCCCCCCCCCCCCCCCCCCCATGTGGCACGATCTCTACATCTAGTACTGATGATGTTACATAAATGCACAGTACATCATAAAGGTAGACTTTCAGGAATACAGTTAACATTAGCGTCCTGCGTGATGAAGATTATATTTTTTATAATGGTTGATAAAGACGATGTGACCGAACACCCAAGATATCAATCACTTCTATACACGTGGAACGACAGTCCCCCACCTTCCCAACACTTAATTATAAATTTGATAATTTTTTCCCACGGGGCGCCTGAAGCTTAAGCGCGCACACTGATAATATGGTAAATTTTCTGGATACGATCCCATCAGACATGCATTCACTGTCATTGCATGAAACATCAGTGATGCAACAAATCCCGAAACCCAAACTAAATGCCAAAATGATACTTCACTATTAATTCTATTATCATATGATACTTGTTAAACATATATTGGCCTATACAACAGAACCAACTGTGTCGCAACTGTGAGTAGAGTTTTACGTTGTAATACCATCACGCTGATTGTATCATCAAAATTATTGTGATGTGTATCGTAAAAATTACGACAGATTTGATGGCCAGCGAAAAGACTGGACATGATCAGTCATTGATGATTGACTTTTTGTGTGATATCTTCCTTGCCTTTAGCGCTGCAAAATCTTCAGTCTACAGTGTCCACGCCAAGTCATTTAATTCCCGATGACTCAATAGCTGTCATCGCGCGGCCGCCTAATCTGTCGCGGCACACTGTGGATCTGGCATCGGTTTTTATAAGAATGAGGAACCTCTATTGTTAAATATAGATACTCTCAACAGGTATCAGGCAACTAAAAATTTGAATTAGAGTTACCCCACCTTGAATT